>JAPMLY010001598.1:0-30000 GCA_026401115.1 Tetraselmis chui
AGAGAGAGACACACACACACCAAAATATGGTGTGCACTGTAAATATACTTTCAACGCCCGTCGTCACTTCATTACAAGAATGCGGAGGGACCGCAGCCGCCACAACCGCAGCTGCAGCCACAAAATCGGCGCATGCAACAAAACGAATCTAAAACAAGACCCCCCCCCCCCCCCCCCCCCCCAAATTCAAAAGGTCACGAGCAAATGCATCGCTCAACCTGCTGTTGCTAAAAGGGGCAGCCATGCCAAAATGGCCAAACATAAAACTAAATTAACCACGAAACCACAACCATCGCGTTTGTGGATATATCTAAAAAATGACATTGTTCGGTCATCGTCATGATTGCCCCTAGCGCTCCCTTCTTTTCGCCCATCTCCCCTCGTCACATGTACGCCAGAAGCATCTTCCCACGGAACCCCTCGCTGTAGAGGTCAAACATGCCGTCAGCCGCCGCGCGCAGCTCCTCGTCCCCGCGGCCACGGAACGTCATCATGCGACGCAAGCTTGTCGTCACGTTCGCCCCGCGCTGCGGCCCCTTCCAAAGCTGCGACCCCTTCTGCTGCCACCCCGACGCCGAAAACATGTCGCGCAGCGCCTGCCGACTGATGAGTTGCCCGCGCACGTGGCCGTCCGCCTGCTGGAAGCCGTTCATGAAGACGTCGGGGAAGTTTTGCTGAAGGATGTTGAGGATGCGGATCTTGGAGGGCCAACGGGAGCGGTGGCGCCACCAACGCCAAGAGTCGCGCATAACACACCAAGTGTCCACTGTCACAGGTCGAGCGACGATGCTCTCCAACGCATTTCCCAGGGCTTTGGTATACCCTGCTCCCCAAAAACACAGTTCACACCAAATGTGTCAGCCATGCATCCCCAAAATGATTGTCATTGAACACATGGGAAGTATGGTAAGTGTCTGCTACGGAGTGATCGGACCAACTAATCAAGTTTGGCCTTGTCGGCAGGGAGGCGGTTGTGGGAATCGGGGCTGTGACTGTAGGGGAATGGCCGACAGAATGGGGACGGGGGGACGCACCCTCCACGATGATGGCGAGGAAAAAGTTGAGCATGAACATGACGCACAGCAAAACATAGCCCACCTGTGGATCGAGCAACGGCAAATGAAGGGTGTTGGGATTTTTAGGTGATAGGTCGACATTGTAATGATGGCCAGGCACAAGTTTGACACGACTGAGTGTGTGTGTGTGGGGGGGGGGGGGGGTTGTATGCACGAGTGCGTGTGTGTTTGTGGCGATACGTACCACGTAGATGCTCATGAAGACGTCCGATCCGAAGTCAGGCAGGTCGACCGTCAACAGCACAACAAACTGGGCGAGCAGCGCCTTGGGGATGGTCGAGTATTGCTCCACGTAGCTGCCGAACCTGGAAAGCAGGGGCGGGTTGGGATGAGTGACTGTAAGAAGGGCGTTTACTTAGAACGGATGAGGGAGGCCCATTTCAGCGCTTTATCCAGATAAGTAGAATTAGTGAATTCAGTTCGAGGGTGAAGGGAGGGGCGTACTGGACGTGGGCTGTGACGGCCATGAAGATGAAGATGGTGCCGAAGGAGCAGAGGAAGTTGAGGAGCTGCACGCCGACGGTGCCAAAGGTGGAGGTGATGGTGCCGAGGTGGGGGTGCATCCTCATAAACATTATCAGTCGGAAGGCGCAGAGGAGGAGCACACAAAAGGTGATCATGTTGCGCCGCTTCTCCTCCTGCACAGGGACAGAACAAGGGGGAATAAGAAGTAAAGCAACAGAGGAGAAGGTGTGCGACACAAATTTATACCTCACAGCCGAAATGCAAAGATCCTACAAACAAACTATATTCGAGCAAACTTCGCCCTACGCACAAGTAACGACGGCGAACTCACGGTATATTTTAAATAATTTACAACAAGTATTTATTATACAATAATGTAATATGCACGGAGGAATAAAATTGTTTTGGAGTACCGGGAAGGAACCCTAAATTCTAGAACCCTAAAGCCGCGTAATGCGTTGTTTGGGGGCGTTGAAAATAAAATAAAATAAAACGACAAAGCAGACGAGTAACACGTACGTTTCGCTACGATTGTCACCAAGCCCTAAATCCCAGTCATTATAATGACTGCTTCGAGCAATTAGCCCTACAGGCACACGGCAGCGGCGGTTATTGACGATCGACCCGACCGAGTGATTGCCTGACCGTATGTTGGATGTACCCGGACTTTGGTCTTTGTCATCCCCATCGCTTGGAGGGAGGGGTCAGCTGAGTATCGTGTTACTGCGTCGATTGTTTGGGGACGAAATGAAGTAAAATGACTGGGCGGACCAACACGCACGAAAATATTTCGTTTCGCCATGTGGTCTTTACCAAACCCTAACTGGTCAGTCATAATGGTTAGTAATTAATAAGAAGGGTTATTGTACGAGTAATGTACGGTGGCGTCCTAATAAAATTTGAATTGGTTTCAGTATGAAATTAGAACATTTTGGAAAATAGGTCGCACAGCTACATTAGCTTTAGGGTTTCACTTAAAAAAAGAGTTGATACGGCAAATGGGCTAGGAGCGGGGAAAGGATACCGACGACGGGTCAATCCACTTGAAAACCACATCATCACCATTCTCGCTACACAATAATTGGAGAACAGGGTTACCGAAACCGACAGAGTACCCGTAGCGATGCTAGTCGCCACCAGCGTATCACGAACCCTACATGCGCATATAGGTATGCGACAGCTGGAAAACCTACAGGCAGCTGTCACAGTACGCGCAATTGTTCACAAATTCGTCTTTCGATTATGGCAATCTATGTGTGTATGGATTATTCGATTTCAGTAAGTAAACGGTAAGGAAATTTAGCGCTGTGTACTGAGCAGCGGATTTCAAATCGCAATTCAACGGTGAGATGAAACAAGAGCGACCTCGACCTGAATAAAATAGAATAACAATTTTATAGTAGACACTGATGCCAAATATGGGGAAGCGCATTACCTGCATCAGATCCTGCGCCTCAGTGGCGTAGTCCAGAAACGCCTCCAACTTGTCGGAAAAGGAGACTTCGCCATTGCCCCACTCAAGGCCCGCCAGGTTGGTGAAGATGGTGCGGAGAGTGTCGTTCTGGGAGCCGCGACGGATCATTTCCTGGATGAGGTATAGCGTGGCCGCCTGTGGCGACACCCACGACAGCCGCCGAGTGCACGTCAGCTACGAACGAGAAATTCGCTAGTGTGTGATACGAAGAGATTATAATAACAGCAGGCAGGGGTATCTTTTCATGTCTATTATACAAGCTAATGCTTCAAAGGGGCATCTGATTCTGTATCCCCGTCGGGATGATAACGCGTTCAGCTAACAAATTAAGCGACATCCCTTATTATTTCCCTTGTTTTTATCATTCAATCACCCAGTAAGAAGCAACGATCCAGGGGCATATATTTTTCGGGTTTCAAAATGGCATTCTGTCATTTGGCCCCCGCCATGAATTAGTTTGCCATGAATCCATCTGTCTTTCATCAGCAGCTCAATCGCACTTGGTACTAAAGTAAGGCGTGTAACAAAGCATAGGCGGTTGGATGTAAGCGAATTATGAACCACTTCATTTTTTGTTGGTGAGTTCGCAGCACAGAAATAAGGATTAGCGACATGAGTCATGCAGGTGCAGGGTGATTTGCGTATGTTGTTGGTATTATGCGTCGATAAAAAATTGCAATGCAAAGAGTTAAAAAACTTATAAATATTTGCAAGACACAAAATACAGACTATCATGACAGTATTGAGACATCGCTAAAATGAGCTGCTAGTTTCAATTTTTTTTTCTGCATCACCGCACTGGCAGTAAGTGATACACCTCGTATATTAACAAAATGCCGCAAGCAGAACAAAACAAATCACCTTGGAAAATGTTTAAGGCTAAGGCGGTGGATGCGATAGCAGAGAGGTTCATACCACGAATGCGACAGCATCGACAACGTCGGGTTGGGTAGTGTCAGATGAATACGCCCGAGGCTTGTTTTCATTGAGAGGCGCACGCATGCTTGATATGCGGGAAGCTTGTCGGCGGAGGGTGCGGGTCCATTGCCTTGTCAGACCCGCCGTTTCCTGGAGGGCAGTAGCAAAATTCGCCGAGCTCAGCTTTACTGCAGAGCTAATATACAGCTATAAAATGGGAAAAACATAAAAGAATATTACCATTCTTTTTATTAATTTTGTAATTATAAGTGAAGCCCATCTTTTCGACCAAAAAATAAACGTTTGGATTTCCTGCTATTGAAGTTTTTTATGACACCCCCGATTTTCAGCGCAAACGAAATACACTAGTAAAAAAACTTCCCAAAAGCTAACAATAATAATTGCTCTTGCAATGCGAAGCGTCCCGCAAGCGTCCCCGTGCTTCCTCGAGCGGCGCGTGAGGCGCCGCTTGTCGCCTCCAAGTGTTGCATTCTCGGCGTGGCTTAAGAGTTTCCTTAGTATAATCTGCTAGGTTTATGCACAATGTAGTGCTTTCCTTTTGCTGTGCTTTGGATTCCGTGATCCTCTTGTCACTCTTGCCCTCTTGTTTCCCCTCCCACTTTCCCTGTCCGTGCTCATCTGGTTCTTCTTGTAAACAAAAAACATCTTGCAATGCGAAAGCACCAACAGTGTCCCTCCACAGCTCAACCACCATCACCCTTCATATCATTCGCTCGATCCAGGCAGTAGTCTTAGTGATATACTTTGCTGGTGGGACAGTACACACTGAATACAGGTCGTTACAGTACTGAGCTTGTGGGGTGATACAGCACTTCATGATACAGACATTCTGGGTATTAAGAATACTAAATAAAAAAATGTTGCAGCAAATGCCGAGTACATTTTAGTGTCCTGAATCGCAGTGCCCTATCACAATAATATAATCGTGAGCTTTATCACAGTCCTTTATCATAATGGTGACTGCGTCTCAACCACCACTACCAGGTAACCTGGTGCTGTCGCCGTGCGCAACCGGCCAACATTCCGAGAGATCGCCTCCGGGGATAATTGGCTCTGGATTAATCATTATCTTTGTCCGCTTCGCTGCGATTCAGAGTACCATCGGAAGTGTCGCGTGCTAAACTATCGGCAGCGACAGTGCAGCACAAATCGCGGAACGAAAACAAAATAAATCAAGCGACAAATTCAATCCCGCAGCAAGAAAAGCCCTGCTGTCGGCGAATGCGGCCACAGGAAAACAAAATACCCGGGTAGATTTCAAGGTATGGCGACACCAGGGTATTACCACGTTCCTGAAAACGACCCACACGTGCAATGACCTCCAGCGTGAGCAGAAATGAAGCCGTTTGATAAGCGTAGACAAAAAATCGCATTTAGATGCCTATCGCCCTGCCCGTAGCGCTTCGGAAGTGATGTGAGGATCGTTGTGTTTCGGAAGTTGACGATAGACCTTAATCAATTGCAGCTCATAAATTTGGTTTTGATAATTGAGTGCAAGGAATAATTGAGTGCAATGGAAAACAGTGCCAGGCGTGGCGATGGTCGTGATGATTCTTTGTCTCTGCGAGACACAAAGCAGAAGCGCTGTAAACAGGGCTGACCTATGGCTATGGCTGTAGTGACTGCTACGAACCCGTACCCTATGCATCGACAAGTAGCTTCGCCATCGGTGACCGTAAATATGAGGAAACGATTCGAGTTTTGTCTTGTGAGAAAGGCGATACTCAAATTAACACATACAAATTAACACGTGTAAATATCCAAATAACATATACCAAAAAAAAAAACATACATCGCGAGTTGGTAGTACGAGGATACGGCGTTCGTGCTCAGACCCACCTGGATGGCAGCTGGCAGGGCCAACAAAAAGCAGGCGATGGAAATTGCGGTGGTGGTAGCGGTGATGACCAGCCACTCGTGCAACTGCCCCGAGTTGAACACCTTCACTTGGCGCAAAGTGAAGCTCTGCTGAATAGGGCGCCTGCTGAAATCAACTTTCACCTCGAGCACACCCGCCACCTGCCCCCAGAGAAAAAACCCGACCGTCAGTCCAGAGGCACCCCGCGCGCAGCTGCAGTCGCCACCACCGTTGCATTCGCATACACATATTGTAACAAGCGTAAAAATAAGTACAACATGAAGGACCCGGAGCTTGTGTCGCGACCCAACTGCGACCCCATCGGGATCCCGGTGACTTTACGGCGACCGTAAAACTGAATCGCATTAGCGCAGGTGCTACGAAACAAAAGCAGGCCCGAATTTAACTGCTCACTGCGCACAGGCAATCTCTCCTGCGGTCTGTCACGTGGTGTTCACTGTCTATCATGTGAGGCCTTGGCGGCATAGGGTATCTTTAAAACGTCGCAAATTTATATTAGCGATGCTTTTTCGCTAAATCGCCATAGAATGAAGAATCAGAAAGAATAATCAAGTCAGATCTAAAGTATAAGCTGTTTTAAGCTGTCAGACATTTTCTATTATTTCGAAAAAGCTGGAAAAGTCGCATCAGATAGTACGTTCGACTCGTATTTGCCTAAGACTGCGGCATGTATCCGCGGTGATATAGGGCCAGAGCAGCAGGAAAAAATGTAATAAAGTGACAACATAATATTACGGAATAAATGAAATAATTGTGTACTATTGTGCTTCATGGCTGTATCGGCCGCTCACTCTGCTATCATTGGCTTGTAATCAAACTTGTACGTACACCTACCGCAATTTCATGATGCTCATTAGAGCTAAGACCCGTACCCGTACAAACGGTAAAGACAACGCGCAGAATCGATCAGGTACTTTCAAAAGATTTCTTACAAGAAAAAGTAGTGGAGGCCACCAAGCAAAAAGTAGAAAAGAGGAAAAACCTAAGCCCGAGGAAAAAGAACTTGATTGAAATAACTTGACACAGAAGTCCTCATTAATCATTTTCGTTTAAAATGTGAGACACCATCAGCATTTAGACACGGGCCCGTATTACTGTAAAAGCAGGTCAGAGACTGAACAGATCTTGCCGCTTACCTTTGAGTCCACCCCGTACATGGCCATGAGCAGCCGGACGTCGCTTGTCTCCGAGTCGAGGTATTGAGTGGAGGGGGTGAGCAGTTGGCCAGCGCGGACGACAATCGCGTTGCCGAGCGCCCAGGCAAAATCCGGAAACACGGAACGCCCCTGTAAAATGCAGCCAATACAATACCAAAAAAATTGTCAACAAAAACGGAATCATGCAATACGAACAGTGTTTACAATTCTCTGGGAACAATCCTGGCGTGGTTTCAGAAGGTACTAATTGTTCATCCAATTTTGCATTTGGGTGGGTATGCACTGACGGGAAAACAAATTAACGAAAAAGAATGAAAACAATACAATCACACTACATATTAATTGACCTGCGATTAAATCAGATAAGATGGCATGCCGTATTATGCAACAACTTATCCAACAGTAATTGTTGTTTTTTGAAGCAACCACAACATTCATTGAATGTCGATATGCTTCAGCATATATTTTCATAGCATTCTTCCATTAACGATAGCTCAGAATTACATAATCTTCACTAATTAGACCTCGGAATTTCAAAATGAATGACTAAATCACATTCTACAGCATGAGGAGGCATGATCAACGTGAGGCACGATGTCGATAACACTCGGCGCCACAAACAAGCCACTTTGTTTTTTTCACTCTCGAACCAATGCAGTCAATTTGCAGCTTTGCAGTGACTGGAGATGTTTTTACTATGGCAGAAACTTTATTGGCAGCGCGTACCTGAAACGAGTACGCTTTCCGTCCAAAGAAGCGATCCCCCGTCACCGCCGGCGATCCGCCACTTTTACTGCATTCGTCGTACACGATGTCCTGATCGCCCCAGTCGCATTGGTAAGGTTTCTCGCAAGCCGAGTCCCGCGTACCCTCCAGCCTCTCCTCCAGAGCGCCCAACACCTCGTCCTGCGAGTGCGGCCACCGCGCTCTCAGTGCACAACAGGATTAAGCACTACCGAGGTACTGCACAGTGAGGCGAGGAAATGAGTGTAATTACAATAAAATCAAGCAAACTAAAAATACACCGGAGAACAAGTTGCTTTGACACATTGATTCTATATCATCAAGATACAATATACGTTACATAAATATAATAAAACAAGCTATACATAAGCAGTAAGACTAAAGTAGGTATATGAAATGGCAGTAAGACTAAATATTAAAATAAAGATATTCATATTTATCGGGCAGGAATTCTCAGAGTTTCTGGTGTACATATTTTCGGCCTTTTGCGATGGAAGGCAAACAAGTAATTTGACAAATAAAAGGCTATATATAGCCAGTTTGCAACATTGAGACAATCTTTAATCCTGCATCTGACAAATGGTGCTTAGGCCGTGTCGCATTAAGGTCTTGAAAGGCAATGCGTAGTTTCAGTCAAACTCAGGTCGAAAATGGAAACTCCAGAAAGAGATGAAACTATTGAGTGCTAAGCGGTGTCTGCTTGTCACCGCTGAAAAAAACAGAGCGTATCCATAAATACTTTATTCGATCGCTTAATTTAATCTTTGGTTAAAGGATGGTTAAGAATATAAAAGGGGGTCACCTCTTTGCAGTCTGCCAGACTGGCCTCTGTGCGAGCAGCGTCGCGAGTTTGCAACAGCAGCGGCGGCGAGATGCCGACAATCTTCTCCGTGAACTGCACCCGATCACGTGAGCGCTGCGCCAGTCGCTGCGCGCGAGTGGAGCGCGGGCCGGGCAGGGCGGTGTACGACGAGCGCTGCCGCATCATGAGGTGTTGAAGCGCGCCGGGGGGCAGAGCGGACTTGAGGATGCTAATGGGCGACAGCATCACCTCCCCGCCCAGGTTCATCACGTATCGCAGCCCGTTGCAGCCCCAACTGGCGCGGTCCTGCATTGCATGAACAGCCCGAGTTCACCATACACCTAAACTACTCAACAAACAATTGTAAGGGTTGCGCCTCAACCACAAACCCAAGTTAATATGTAAGCTCGAGGTGCTCCATTTGTGTACATACAATGCAACCAAACGTTTTGTGTGCGTACCGCGATGTCCTCCTCCGTTGAACTGTCGCCTGCTACGATAGCCAGTCTGCCAATCTCCATGTCGAAAGATATGGCGAAAAAGCCCCACTCTTCCGTGCTGCGGGGAGAAAACAAGTTTGGTTTGCACAACAGCGGCACGGAACAAACACAGCGTGTCAGTAGGCAACCGGGGACGGGACATTGCGATGGCGAGGGTAGCAGATAGTGGTAGCGACTACCCCTTCTGCATTCTTAACGCGTGCTGTCAACGCACACAGCTGCGCTGCTCTCATTGTCGCTATGTATCGACACTTCGGACTACGTCTCTATTACTTTGTTCTGATATCACATCAGAATTGCTACGACGGAAGCCGGACAGCTGTCGTCGATTTGCTGAATTAATATCCTGGTGTTCATCCAACATCAACACAGGTACATTGAATGGTCCACTCCAAAAGCATATTAAGTGCCGGGTAGTCAGGTTTCCCTCCCTCCCTGCTCTTACCTGTACACAGCTTAAGGTCGGTTCTCAGGTAAACTTCGCCACCATCCGCAAAATATGTAAGATGTTATGCTGTTTGATTCCCAGCGATACCACTCAGACCCCACTGCAAGCATCCGCAGATAACATCGTCGCCATAGACAAACGATTACAAGTACCCGTACCAAAGGAAACACGGCAAATCACACTATGTTTGATTACGGAATCCACCAGCAAAATAAGTCTTTTTTAAATCATAAAGAAAGCAGTGAAATCCACCACTAAAATAAGGAAGTGAAAAGAAAATAGAAGCGGCAACAGGACGACGGTACCCCGTACCTGTACCTTGTTACACCGCTCTAGCGTCATCCCCGCACCAGCAACTACTACGCGTACGCGATCCTTCGATTATCTCAGTAAGGCACTGCCAATGATAATACTTGACACAATAGTAACATTATTCATCGACTACGGAGGGGGGTCACACCACAACCCCACCTACGGGCTACACATACTTTTATATCCGCATCAAACGCCCTTAATTCGTCTGCGTTTCATTACTTACAAAGAGTTGTAACAAACCAATCTGTCAGAAGAGGATAAAACTGTAGTCGGGAACTATACACTGGCAGCCCAGAAAGTACTTGTAAGGATTACGTATCAGTACCCCCCCCCCCACAAACAGGGAATAATTGCCGTAATCAGAGGTAATAGCGGCGTCAAGACATGACCAAACCCTGCACCCCCACCCCTGGGACATCGCCATTGCGCCGCTGACCCACTGATCCAGCAATTCTTCCAGAAACCTCATCCATCAATTCCAGATTTCAAGGCCCACTATCAGATGAGCAGAGCATCATCATCCGTACAGTCATACACATACCGTGTGTCCCTGGCGGTTTTATGGTACGGTTTTGGCGTAGCGCTGCAAAACCCTATTCGTCTACTGCTCGATGAAAATTGATGAGATGCTTTTAATTAAGCCCGAAATTCCGCTTGAAGATTATTTTCTCTGCCATAATCGCCACTCCCCCTACCTTTGCGATTGCTTGGAATTTGGACAATGCTATCGCTCGCTATCTCTGCAGCAGAGCGAGAAAGCCGTGTCCTCATTCGTGGTCAGGACTCGAGGAGGCAGGAACGCCCGGACCAATGTTGTATTTTGCAAAAGAAACTGTAATCACTTTATCAACTCGTTGTTATTTGCCCTCACCCGTGTACTTTTTAATTAAAATGATATAGTGGTGTCGCAAGGATCGCATGTAGAGCAGCGACATCGTCATCAGCACCTTCACAACAAGCACAACGTAACAAAGTACTGTATTGAAACAATGCTGAATGTACCACAATAAAAGCGCAGGAAGGGGGAGGGGATGAACAGGCAACGCGGTTTGCTTGGCCGCCCTGCAGAAGGTGGCAATAGCAATATATGACAGAGAATGTGACAGATGCAGGTATGCAATTTGGTAGCTGATATAGCGATTTCGCGCTAAGTATCGCGTCATTACTGATTTGATATAAATAAATAATAAGCGATCCGTATATTTTATAATAGATAATATAATACAAAATTGACTTCATCCCGCACACATAAATAATCAGACACCGCCGCTGCTAGCTGCTACGTTGTATATTCTACCACTTTTGCTGCAAATGTAGATATCGCCATAGGGAACACAGAGAATGAACAGCTCATGCCCACCCGTACGGGTACGAGATCAAGGAGGGGGTGGGCAGGTTGCGAAAGACCGGGAGAAAAAACACAGCATCCGAAGAGACATACCAAGCTTGTCTTCCATTTCATTTTGATTTCTGGCTGGAACGCAACGATGCACGCGATACTAAAAAGTGGGTTGCTTACAACAACAACACGCAAAAATCAAAGCTAATATAAACACAGCATTGAAAAGAGGAGAGTTTGTAGTAGCGCGATACAGTATACGGGTACATCGGCCCTAGTCGTCCTCTGCCGCGCTGTTCGTATGAATATTGTAATCGAATACAAATATATCGCTATTCTGTATAAATAAAGAGGATTAGAAAATAATGATATCAAGAATTAGATTAAATTTAAATGTAGTGCTTCCATTTGCAGTGCCCTGGATTCCTTGACCCTTTTCCCGGTCTATCCATGCTAGTCCCCCCCCCCCCTTTTCCCTGCCCTTATTTTGTCTACGATACTTCTTGAAATTCATTGCAAAGTACAATTACAATGGAAGATAAATCAAATCGCACTATATTATGTGTAAATAACTATTTCATTCATTTAATAATAACACATATAAATTGTCTTACACTTTCACATACTAAATGGGAAGATTACCCGTCATCATCGTCCTCGCTCCATAGCTCGACAGTTTTCATTGTGTTCCGTGCAGACAGTGGAATAGTGCTACTGTTCCGCAGCTAAACATGCACACAACGCATCACAGCAAATAAGTTAGAATACACATGAAAACGTGACATCCTTTCCAACAAGTAAGATATTTCGGAATCATGTCAGCACACTAAAACTGTGCGCAACAAAACACCAAGATGAGTTATCGAACCAATAAACGACGACGAATAGCAGAAGCAAAGGCTCAGCGACTCGAGCATTGCATGATGCCGCACTCGCTGTGCGGGTGGGGTGTGGACTGACCGCATCGAGGCGCATGAGTGTGACCTTGGACTCGTCAATCGCGAAGCAAATGTTGTTGTCCCCGTCGATGCCAGCCAGGCTGATCCCGTTCACGCTCAATGCCTTGGCCCAAAAATAAATCGTGAAGCTGTGGCAAGGAGTAGAATAAGGACATTGTAAGCAAGTTACCGAAAATATCAAAGGTTCGTCAGGATTACAAAAAAATGTAATGTGGCCGTCCGACCTGTTGCCCGCCGGCATGAGGCCCAACTTGAAGCCGCTCGCGATGTTGAGGAGCGCCGGGTCGATGCCGTTGCTGCGGGCGTCAAGTACGCTGGAGCGGTGCATCTCGGCCGTTTCGCACAGCGAAGACAGCAAAGAACTGTAAAGACTCGCTCCTGTCGATGACGGGGGCATAGGGAATGGAAAATGGGTCCATCAGAGGGGGCGCAATGCTGTGAAATCAATGCGCAATGACTCTAACAAGTCATCATCACAAAGGCGGACACGAGCTGAATGGAGTCAGTATGTTGCTGTGAGTGTGTAACGTTTGGAGAGTATTGACTATCAAATGAAAAGTCTCGCAATCAATCGAGTGGGTTTCGGTTATCAATAGAAACGTAGCCAACATTCCACATAAAAAACAATGAGTGCGAGGTACTACATCAGAACAAGCAATGAATCAACTGAGAAGCCATACGATGCTCAGAACAACATGTGTTCAGCCAAAAACAAATTGCGGGCGTTTGAGTTGAGTGATAAGAGGGGCGCACCCGGGCAATCTTCGTCGGAGTCACTGCCCCACACTCCGTCCACGTACTTGCTCGCGGGAAGGCTCTCCGCCATGAGAACGGCGGCGTAAGGGACCCGCTCCACCGCGGGAAACAAGTCGGTCCACTCCTGCGGAGCGACAGCACACCAAAAGACGTCACAAAACACACGGTGCATGCCGAAACACAGTCAACGGCTTACGGGTGGTGAGAGAAGGAAATGCAGAGAGGGAGTGTGTGTGTGTGTGTGTGTGTGTGTGTGTGTGTGTGCGTGCGTGTAAGGAGGCTGGACCTTGGTATCGCCCGAGAGCCATGCAAAGTTGGCAGCAGCTTTGATGGCCGCGGCGTGGCTGTCGGTGCCGGGGTAGCGCTCCTTCAGTACGTCCTCGGTCGCGAGCAGAGTCCTGCCACGCCGCAGAGTGGGGGGAAATGGGGAAAGCGGGGCGGTAAATACGTAAAAATACAGCAAACTCGTCGGTGCGACTGCTGCATGTAGGAGTGTCAATTTTTCATTCATCGTGTTGACTGCGAGTGAAAAAGGAGCTGCAGCACGTATTTCTATTTACTTTATTGAACTGACCGTCCGGAACTTTTCACATGACACAAGCAGCCGGCTGCCTCACACTCTCCTTTATTGTGAAGCAAGTAATGAACGTAGGTGGTTGCTGGTACACTATTCTATATCTTGTAGACTAGAAAGAAATTCATATCAGCCAGCCAAATCAATCTTGATGTGCCAAACAAAATGGCATCGTCATTTTAGCGTTTAAAGACTAACTGCCGAAGACATAAAAAAAAAATTAACACCATCTCAATAGGCGCAACCTCAATACTCACAGTACAGCAAAGATACATAAAAACATAACGCCGGCAAGGTAGTATCGTGGTATTCAGTTTGCACTGCACAGTGCGCAGCGCTCACTTGGTGCTGCTGCCAAAGGGGGAACCCCCAAAGGGGGCAGTAGGCACGATGCCGTCGAAGCAGGCGGAGGTGCTGACGCTGAGGCAGGCAATGGGGCACTGATCCTTCGCCTCTGGCAATTCGCAGGCGCTGAGGGAGCGGCGGGAGCCGAAGGCCACCAAATTGGCCAGGTTTTGGCAGCTCTATCACACAATTGAAGAAACGTCATCGCAAATCAGTCGAACACATTATATTTCATTGCAAATAGTTATTCTCTTGCATAAAATTTCAGCATCGTCAGCAACTTCCGAAAAAATTTGTTCAGACTATTAGTCAATGTTATGTTGTAAACTTGACAAAGCAGTGACCAGGAGTATCTTGTGCTACGATGGCAAACGCGAGAGTTGGGTTGCGCAGCTCACCTGCCCAAAGGGTGTCCGGTACGTGCCATTGTCTGTCAGCAAGCTGATGTTGGTGCACTCGGCCTGTGGACATGGCGGGCAGACAGGAGTGGGACGAGTTTCGCGTTAGTACATATTCCAACGAAAATCTGATAGTAAAAAAGAAGACTACAGCTCAACTGCGATAATTTGACATTTGTAATGCAGTGGCTTAAAATATGCGTTGAGAAAGAGCGCGGGCGAGCAAATATCTGACGGTTTCCCACATTTGTTGGCAAGTGACTTCTGCCCACCATCACATCCGTGCCCAACTCACAAAATCCCGATGCATTGTATAAACAATGATTGGCATTGCATGCTACCAGTTCATTGAGTTTGGTTTTATTTCCTCCATGCGATTTTCTTCAGCTGCCCGTGTTATTAAGGGGGGGTGGGTGACTTACCGACGAAATGTTGGCCACCTGGAATATTTGGTCCGGGCTGAGTGCCGACGCATACACGCGCACACCGCGCACCGCCAACTTCTCAGTTGGCAGACGATCAACCCCGTGATCCAGAATGGTGGCCACGATCTCTCCACCATCAAGCCTGCATGGACACCAGGCGAATAAAAATAATAAGCTACTGCTACCACAGAGTGGTTCATCATACGAACTCATCAATTTCCATGTAAATTGCAACATCATATTTTCAACTATAACCAAAGTATTTCCTCATCAGGACAGATATGAACGCATTCAACATGGCATTCGGCGGCATATAAATGGGAAATTTGGCTTATTGATCCGATTCAGTGCAACAGACTTCCACGACAACTTTCTTGATATGAAATAAGAACGAACAGCTTCTTAAAACAACCGCGCACATTTCCCTGATTAAAAAATAATGGTTCGGAACTCGATGCCGGTCACTGACCTCGGAAAGTGCGGCACCAGTCGGTCGTCGTCGCCGAATGTGAGGCCGCAGAGCGGGATGCCGTCCTGAAATAGTTGCACCTCTCGCAGCCCAGAGGCGTCCGACAAGCCAAACCTCAGAGCAAAGTGGCGCCAGATGCCGTCCAAGGTTCCGGTATGCGGCGCTTGACACCAAAACGCCGGCGAAGCCAAACAGAGGGCGTCGTCGGGAGTGCAGTTGGGGGCGCCGTTCAGTCGGAATACCCATCCGCCGGCGGAGGGGAGGCTGCCACCTCGAAGGTAAGACAGCTGCAGTCGCCGGAAATCCACAGTCAGATATGCCAAACGACCGTGTCGCGACATCAGCCTCGTGCCACTGGGAAACAAGCGGGAGGGATCGGAAGAGGACTACGTCGAGTGAAGACAATCGGAAAATATATAAATAAGACGATAGTGGGAGTGTTTCGATTTATAACATCGTCATGGTTGACCACGGCCGCGATGCTATAAATCATGAAAGTCATATAATATGACATTATGGGTAATACCGCATTCACCACCATCACAAGGCAGGTGCCGTATAACTTGCGCGACGGGGGAGCGATATTCACAGTGTCGACGAACGTTGCCACAGTACTGTCGCGGCTACATTTCCTAATACCGACCACAATCGCCGACCGCTTCCGTCTGCCGTGGTTGTCTTAATCACAGGTGGTGTCAGTGTCTGTGATACCTTCATTATAGTCGCTTAGTTCATACGAGGTGCCATCGTCATTTTGCAAATTGCATTGAATGGCTTCAAAGGTAGCTACACGAAGCCTAAGGAAAACAGTAAGGCGCAAAATCATATCGACATGTCGTGAACTAATCACACATCGCAAAACAAAAAGACGATGTTTTGAAATTCATGCCACTGAAATGAATTAAGTGCTGTTGCAGGGACATATCAATGCTTGACCGTGATCTGTTCTCCAATCCCTTACTGATGACAAAGGCAAGAACATAGAAAAGTTGTTGCCATAGTACCGACATGCCGACTGCGAGATAGAGGACTGATATGTTATGTCACAACAGTGGGTTCATCGTGAGTATTCACCTGCAGCCTTGGCATGTCCACACCCGACTCAGTCATGGATACCTCCACACGCGTGTCCTCCGCCGCGGGCGGCACCGAGTAGACGAGACTCTCTCGGCTCCACCAAGCCAACGTGAAGTCAGTCAGATTTGCCGTTTTCAGCGCTGCCATCGCCGCGGTGAGATCTTCCGACAAGGCGTCCTGCGCACCGGCGGGAGTCCCAGTACCCTCTCCGAGGATAACCGGCACGTCGTCGTCGATGATGGGGTAATACTGCGCATCGGCACGGTTCGAATCGGTGAGAGAAACCGTGCCGTTGGCGTCGTCATCGCCGTCCGGGGTCAGTACCACGCCAGGGGTCTCGTCCGTTCCGCGAATCGCCAGCGCTCCCTCGTAAGCCACCGCGCCAGTGAGACGGACGAGCGACTCGAGGGTTGCGGTGCGGCCTGTTAGCATCTCTTGCGTACGTAGATGCGCTTCCATCTCCGCCGGGTTGCCTGCCTCGGCAGGTACAACAGTAGCGCCGCGGAGACCCGCCGCCAGCTCCAGCAGTGGCTGCCCAACTTCCTCGATGTCCTTGAACTGTCCAAGAAAGACGGGAGGTGGGGGAACGAACAGTCACTTGCATAGACAATTTCGTGATGTATTTCCTTTGGAAGTCCTAAATGATTATAGGATAAATGCTTACGATACATAAATTAACCCCAAACGAGTTCAAGACATTCGTATCACTCAACGAGAGCTGTAAACTCGTTTTCATCTTTATTTTCTCATCTTTCGCGTTGAAATCTTGCGTCAACGAGTTTCTGCACGAGAGTATGTTCGCATGTTAATAGACTGCAATGAGACTAGTCAACAAATCAAATACGCATCCAGCGGTGAATCAGATAGACTCGGTAAATCGAATGCATAGATGACAGATTTAAATCAGAAAAGGATTACTGAGTAGGCACTCCTTTGTTAGAAATATCATCAGCAACATTATTATCATACCACTCCCCCCTCCCCCCCCATCCTGAGACAAGTTGTCAATAATCAGAGATAATCTGCAATAATCTTGTGATAGTAGCAGCTGAAGATAATTCATAAATAAGATCAAAAGTTTAATTATTGCAAAAAAAACTAAAGACACGAAGACAGGGAAATGAAAAAGGGGGGGGGGGGGCAAGAGTGACAATCTATGAGAATGCACAACGTTGTGAACAGACCAAGATCAAGTTTTGGCTCGATAGACGAAAAACAGGAAATGCACGAAAGCAACTCAGTTTATTTGTTGGCATGTCATTTCAATAGCGACTATATGCCATGCATGATGTAGGCCGGCGATATCACATCGGACACGTCCGATTCGAGCAACATAGTTGGATGCATTATCCATCGTTTAGGATTACGAGATATAATACCAATCTACGACAATCGGCAACGCTGAACACATTTCATTCAAATAGTTTGTCAATTGCATGCGCGTTTGCCGTACTCAGTTACCTACACAAAACATCGTCCGATCATAGAGCTAAGAAAACAAAGGGATTCCGTGCTACGTCGTATTGCCATTATGGCAGCGCAACACAAGGAAAATTGATACCGAACAATGTCATCAATTTCGTAATCATAACATAATCGAATAATATAATCGCTCTCATTATAGCAATTACGCGTATTGATAATAGTAAAATAATAAAATCCATCTTGTCCATATGGCGGTACTGTACAAAAATCACAGTATTTACGGTGGATTCCGCTGCGTTCTTTGTAATATATATTTTAGATACTGTATAGATGTGGTGAAAATCCTTACTCATCGTGACTACAGAATTCATCGAGTTCTCAGCCATCATCTGACTTGTATGGATACGGACACGTGTTTCATCCCCATACCTTGTATATATCCCGTTGGGTTACAGTATTTTTATACTTAATGATTAAAAAAAAAAAATGGTCATAATTCACAGCGCGCGGCAGCTGTGGTACCAGTGGGCATCCCATTCTGGTGAGGCGTAACTGTGTAGATACAGAGTATGAACCAAGGTCTGGGAGACAGCAGTCATCTCAAGGAAAACAGTTCCTAGGTGTACCGGTAGCTGCCGGATACTAGCTTTGCTTTTTCCAACGACACAGTCAGGAGAAAGGGCCATGAAAGACCGAAATACTGTGCAGAAATAGGACGCGTCGGGCTACTGCACTTACCATGTCGGGCGTTAACATTCGCGGAACGTAAGCGGCCGTCGCCAGCGTGACGCCGACGTCGCCGAGGTACGTCTTGCCGTCCTGGCACTCCGTGGGTAAAAGACCCGGCGGCAAAGGACGCGCGACGACGGCAGGCTGCCGGTATGGAACCCCTGAGGCCGTCACGCTGTCGTCGCCAGCGCCCTGCAAGCACGGAATAAATTGTAAGTAAAGCCAAAACTATGTTAAATACCAAAAGATGATATAACAATAAAATAATTACTTCCATAATAATGTGCAGCAACGTAAGTTGCCGGACAGATAAGAGCATTCAGTTGTGATTGATCTACCATCACCACTTCACAACTGCGTAGTCGCAGTCAAACCAGCGCTGAGAATAAGCGAATCGATAAAGTAAACTCGTCCGCGCTCGTACCTGCAGTATCATCACCGCGTGGGTGCTGTTCAGGCTGAGCGCCACCATGGTCGTCGTCTCCGCCAGTGTGCTCTCACCGTCGGCGCCATCAAACTCAAACGACACCTGCTGCGCCCCCGCCGCGATGTTGTGCTCGCCATACACCAGGGTGTACTGACGCTTGCCCTGCCCCAAGCAACCACACAATCATACACTCAACGAGCAGAACAGCAGCTCAGAGACACATCACGCGTGCCATGCAAAAATGAATTAATGTTTCGATTTCTTTCTACTTGGCACATTACGGTCAGAGGGGGGGGAGAGGGTCACCTGGCTGAAAAGAGCCCAGCAGGTGAGGTCGGAGCCCAGATGGGTGGTGCGCTGTTCGATGAGCGTGCGCAGCTTCGGCTTGACGTCATCCGCGGCCGGGAGTGACAACCAAAAGTATACTCCCCAACGAAGCGGCAGCCTGGGCTGAGCCGAGTCGATCAACAGCTCCGGCCCGTTCACAAACGTCTTCACATCAGACAAATATGCCTGCGCACGTACACACACACACGCACACACACACAGGCGCGCAGACTCAAGAATAATGTCAGGTTCACAGAGATGAAAAAAATGGCAACTACAAAGGTAAAGTGTGGACCATCGAAGCGGTATGGCGATATTATCAGGCCGCACCTGGTCTAGGCCTTGCTCCACGTATTCAGAGGAAAAGGGGAAGAGACCGCGCGAGTTGGCGCTGATACTCATGAGAGACTCAAAGGCATCCTCCACAGACTGATGCGTCACCACCTTGCTTGTCTCCAGTCCCATTTGGCTGTTGATCAGAGTACTGGCAGCTGCGAAAGAAATTCCAGCCGCGCCCCAGCCAGAGTCAGCCCCTCAACCGTAAACAAGTAGTCTGTCTTCGCTTCCAGAGATTTGATTGTTTCCGTGCGCGTGTGTGTGTATGTGTGTGTGTGTGTGTGTGTGTGTGTGTGTATGAGAGAGAGAGAGAGAGAGAGAGCGAGAGAGAGAGAGAGAGAGAGAGAGAGAGAGAGAGAGAGAGAGAGAGGCGAGAGAGAGAGAGAGAGAGAGAGAAAGAGAGAGAGAGAGAGAGCGAGAGAGCGAGAGAGAGAGAGCGAGAGAGCGAGAGAGCGAGCTTTTATACATATTTTTTCAATTTGTCAATTCAAAGCATTGTGATATTTCCATTTTTTCTTTTTAGCTGCGCGCTGGGCCGCTGGCCTTCCTCCACGCGAATGAGAATAAACGGCACTACAATGACTCAGGCTACACCTAGCTAATGGGTAAGGCGTTAGTGCTTCGAGCCTGTAGAGCGTCGGGGCGGGTTGAGTAAGACGGCGTACCGTATTGGTGCGCCGGTTTGGTGAGCAGCACCTGCGAGTAGGCGAAGAGAATGCCGAACAAGAGGGTAAAAAAGAAACGAAGCCCTTCGCGTTTCAGCGACACCTCTAGCTCCAGTCGTTCCTGCGCAGCGACAGTTACGGCGGCCCGGCGTCTCAGGGGCGGCGAGATAGGTACACACGCAACACGGGCGTCGGCGTATGAGGTGAAGACTGAAATAAGCGGCCGGGCGCACCTTCCATAGGTTTACCACAAGGTAGGGCTGTAGCGGCTCGGTACCGGAGGGCTCGCGGGGCTGCTGCCCAGATTGCGAGGGGCTATCCTCGGCATCAGCGAGGTTTCCTAGCGAAGGGATATTTGGCATTCTGTCCGCCGTGCCGCGGCGGGCAGCGAGCGCCGGCAGTCGGCCGGGGAGGTTTTCCGGGAGGAAGGGGGAGGACAGCACGCCGGAAGCAGGCCGGGCGACGGAGAAGGAGCCAGACTCGACTTTGCAGCCGTCCACTGAGAGAGACCAGGCCGGGGTCATATCGTGCTGCATAAGCATTGGTACCCCGGGAGGAAGGACCACCTCAGGCCCTGGGTCGCCCGATCTCTCTTCCATCTCGTCAGCGTCTGCCAGCTGGGGCGGTAAATATTTTGGAATGGAAATACTCCGTGCTATGTAGGGCTTTCGCGGGCTTTCGGGCAGAAACGGACTGGGACGAATACCGCCGCAGAAGTGGTGCTCTAAACCGAAAAACAGATAGGAAACCCAAGCGAAGTGGAAGAGCTACAGCAGTGCTACGGTTCGGCAGTTGAAGGTGGCTGTGTCGGGAGAATACAGCTGATGGGAGCGGCGCCTTTGCGAGCTCGCGCAGCCTGATATATTTACTGGTATGGCATGTGCGCGCGGGTACCGCACTGTTACAATCACCGCGATATCGACGGGGCTGGTACCATACATACCGGTACAGGTACCCGTGATCCTTCTCTCGAGGTAGGAAAACTATCTACTGTACATGTACCAGCATAGATAAATCAGTGGCGCAGCGACCGTGCGAGGCCAGAGGCACGCCAATCTTTGTGTGGCGGGTACTTCGTTGCTATTGATATTATTATGAGGTTTTAATTACACTGGGGCCGAGAATAGTCGGGCGTTGCCATGATATGATGTTACAAATTCTTACCGCTATATTACGCATCTCACAGTGGCAAAACACGGAGAAGCGTTACCCCTATATATATTATGCGCCGACACATAGAGGTCGTCCACCTTATGCCTTTGCACGAGCACAGCTCACGCAACGGCATCCAGACTCTATGCTCCTTGTCATGCAAAAAGCACCTCACTTAGTCGCTTGTAAGCCCCCCACGTTGATGGCCGGCGATGGGAACATATCCGCGACTCGAATGTTCCGGCCTGGCGGAAGCGGGTGAACCGCTACTCGGCGGGATACTTACCCAATGCCGCGGGAGACTTACTAGCGAATGCGACCGGGTGGGCTCTACACAAGGAGTCGGGTGTCGACCGTGACGCCACTCACCTTCGGGGTGAGGCTCCTAAAGTTCGGCCACTTTGTGGAAGGTGGGGGTTCTTCTTGGGCCGTGACACGCCTACATACAATGATCGGACTCACCGGGTATCGAACCCGCGACTTTCTGCGTATTAGGCGTGCGCTTAACCGGCTCACCGAAAAAGCATAGTTGACATATGTGGCCACTTACCACATGTGTACCAATCTACGACACCACCACACCCCCCCCCCCGGACTCTCCCCGGACCGCAATCCGGCCCCGAAACCAATGTGGAAGGTGGGGGTTCTTCTTGGGCCGTGACACGCCTACATACAATGATCGGACTCACCGGGTATCGAACCCGCGACCTTCTGCGTATTAGGCGTGCGCTTTACCGGCTCACCGAAAAAGCATAGTTGACATATGTGGCCACTTATACCACATATGTACCAATCTACGACACTGCCACAGCCCCCCCGGACTCTCCCCGGACCGCAATCCGGCCCGAGATGAACCCCCAACTTCCACAACTTGATGTTAGTAGCGGTTTGTCGCGGCTAGCTCATTGTCACGCCATTGCGCGGATCGCATGAACACTTGTGTACCTCAAATAGGCGCTCGCTTCCCACTCCCGGGCAATATTCCATTGGGAGCTCACCAAGGAAAACTCGATGCTGATCTCCGTACTTCCGCCTCACTTGGCACGCCTTCGGTTCAGTCGCGGTTCATGACTACTATCCCTTCGATCTAGAGGATGGGGGCCGGTTGGCGCCTATGGCGGTTGAGTTGGTCGATTGCTTGGCAATTTTTGTGGCAGTTTGTCGCTTCCCTCGCATGGGTGCAGCGGACTCTCGTTCATTGCGTTTTGATAGTTATGTCCGTATGCAACATTTCGCTCGTAGATCTAGTTCTTTTCCTTCTCGACGGTTTTGGGGGGGTGTGTTGCGAGAATTCATGCAACGTCTTTCTATTGCTCTTCATGGTACTTTAGGCTCGTATCTTCGCGATGCGTTGCATGAGGGCAGTGCGGATGCTGTGGCATGCCGTCATATTCCTCGGGCTTAGGTGTGTGGGGTTTCTTCCTCGACCTTCTTCATTTTTGCTTGTTGGTTTCCATTTCATTTTTTGTAAGAATTTCAGAATATTGCGTGACACACCAATACGCAGACGAGGATTATAAATCTCACAATTATATTACGTCCAAAAATGTACTAGGTACAGGTACTGCCGCTTCTGAATTCTAACTGCCATCCATCGACATCAGAAATATGTACTTGATTACAAGAAGAACAAGATGAGCGCGGACAGGGAAAGTGGGAGGGGAAACAAATAGGCAAGAGTGACAAGACGGTCACGGAATCCAAAGCACGGCAAAAGCAAAGCACTACATTGTGCACAAACCTTGCAGATTAAACTAAGGAAACTCCTAGGCCACGCCGAGAATGCAACACGTGGAGGCAACAAGCGGCGCCTCACGCGCCGCTCGAGGAAGTACGGGGACGCTTGCGGCCCATGGCGCGGGTGAAGAGCGCCGTGGCAAGAGAAGGCATCCCAACCGAGGAAGAACCGTCCTCCATGCCGTCCGCAGCGGCGGACAAACCGCGCAAGAAGCTGTCCGCGTGAGCAACATGGACGGCGAGAGAGACCTTTTGACGACAGGAGGCCAACAACTTGCCCACATGCATCCCTTTAGATGCGGCTGCCTCCTTGGTTGGCTCCGTCAAGAAAGCCGTGGCGTGGCCGCCGAGAGTACAAAATTCCGTGACTGCAAAAGGAATGAAACGGATGTCGGCGGGGAGACTCCTCACCCCCTCCGAGTACTTCTCGAACTTGGTCTTCTCAGCATGGCGGAGAGCGACTTCAGGTGACGGGGGGCTAGAAACCGGAAACTACGGCATCAAGGGCAAGTTTTGAGCATCGGATGCCGTGAAAGTGCAAGACACCCACATCCGCGGGGAGACCGTCGCTGCCGTTGGGGAGTTGAACAAACATTGTGGGATCTGTGAGAACCTCGACGCCAACCACGAGTGCGCCACGAACCTCGGAGATGATTTCCGCAAGGGGCGTCACTAACCAAGAGCGAGCGGTGTGGACCGAAGCATCTCCGCCGCATCGAGCCAAATGGTCCGCAAAGGCAGTGGCCCACACATCGTCCGACATGTCAACACCCGCCGACGACAACGCAGCCCGCATAGCTTGAACCGAGAGATGGCAAGAAGCACAAGCAATGGGAGTGCGTAGAGTAGAGAGGATGCGGGATGAAGGTAGGCCGAAGATGCGACAGACCACGACGCGGAAAACTGCGTCGTAGTGCTCAAGGAACTTGTCACGGAGCTCGCCCAGGCGACCCGAAGTAGGCGGGTTTAAAGCCAAAAACGCAAGGGCGCCGTGGCCTAGACGAGATACAAAACGCCTAGACTCCGGCCGAGCGCGATTGGAAAACGTGGGAGCGAGCTTCGCGAAGTGAAGCAAGTTGACGCGCTCACTGATTTTGGCTTGTAGCTTTGGAAAGATGTCCGTGGCAAACGCAGAAAGGGGTACGAGCAAGGGTAGGCTATCAAGGAACTGAGCAATTTGCTCGTTGTTTGATCGGACTTCGGCAGTGCAGCCTGCGCGAGCCACCGTTGGACGTTGCGGGGGAAGCATCGCTAAGGCTGTGGTTATCAAGGGTTCGGACTCGGCGAGAGCGTGAGAACCGCACGCAGCGTCCAAGCGCGCCCACGACGAAGCGAGTTCTAACGACCACATGGGTTCGTTATCGCCGTCGTCTCCGTCCGGTGTACCATGCCTTCGGGACACCGTTGTGGTCATAGCAGTCGCTAACCCTCCATACATGGTCGGCTCCATCGGAACTTCGTCTTAGGAATCCCCGCGCACGTGAGCATCTTGTGTTGTAAGGAAGCGGATAACTAAGCCCAATGCCAAACCGGCCGTTCCGACATGGGCCGCATCCGCCAAGGATACCAAGTCCCCCACCCCCATGCCTCCGAAACATATGGGAAGAGACATCTCGGAGCGAGTGTTGCGGGGTAGGCTAGTTGGAGGAAGGCCCAATATCTCAGCCACCACATCTACGGTGGCATTGTCAGCGCGCTCGAGGAAGGTCACGACGGTGTCACCGTAGCGCTCGCCCCTGCCAAAACCCCGGGGGGCTGTACGGGCAAAGTGTCCGAAGCGGCGGTTGCAATGTTGATGGATACGAAGCGCAGTGTGAGAGTGCAAGTGAGCCGCTAGACCCCTTAGACGTTCGCCGTAGGCCTCATACTTACTTAATGCCGTTTCGAACACGTCTCGAGCAAAATCTGATGCACCCATTGCCCCCCCCCCCCCCCCCCAAAATACTTTCGTCCCTTCCGTAGAGACATTTACTCCCCGCATGATGTGGCCGTTGGGTAAGTTGTCGTAAGTATCACCGACACCCAAAGGGGAATACAAACAGTTTGTGTGGATGGATAATGTGAGGCCGACGCTAGCATACGCCTCCGGTATAGCGTCGCCAATAGCCACGAGAGATGCAGGGGGTCCCATGAAGTGACCATCATCAGAATAACCGCAGACGACGGATTCGTTCGGGGCAATCGCAGCCAACTGTTCGTATACCAGAGAGGCAACTGTTGCGAAGAGCATGGCCCAGAGACCGCAACCGTGATAGACTCCACGGGTACTCGGGATGCGCATGGCCGGCCGTGAGCATTTGGTGAGTCGTAAACGTACAAGGTAGATGGACGGCCATACAACATAGTAGCTACGCGGAGCGACGGTCGAAGCGCGGGATTTGCTGAAAACTCCTCGAACAAGGGACGCCGCAAGAACTCGTTGGATGCGTCGCCTTGCATGTCCGCCCAGTCAGGTGAAGCGTCAAGCGCGGCTCGAACCATTATTTGTTCGATCTCAACCCCCTCGCGGACGCCAACCCCAAATCGGTGCCGAGCACCAAACCATTGATACACCTCGTCACCAATTACGGCGAGAAGCACACGATTCGCAAAACGAACTAAAACGGAGCCAATTCCAATCGGGCGCAACGTCCCCTTTTGGTCGCAAAGTCCTTGCTCTTGTGCGCGTCGTTGTTCGGAATCAAGCTTGTCTAGCGGGATAAGTATGGCGGAGGCAAGGAATGAGGCAACGCATGGTGGAACCTTTGCATTCACGATGGCTTCGGCTAAACGAGTGAGAGTGCAAGGGGAACCCAAAGCGCGAAGAGCTTCAAACCTCCAACCATCGACATGAGGACTAGACTTTCGATGGCATCTAGCAACGACCTCCATGAGGCTAGGGATCGATGATATCATCCGGACTATCCGGATATCGACGTATTTCGTGGTGCTTTCGGAGACCCCGAATGCGAAATATACCCGAAATCTCAGCAAAATGCACTTGTAAAATATCGACGATACCATCGATCCCTAGCCTTACCATGATATCAACTTCCGAAGCACGGAGTTTTATACGAGGGAGGGAGAAGGGATCCGGCAACACGTCCGCGAAGTCGTCATCGTCTTGTGAGTGCAACCGTGATAATTCCTCGTGCACCCCACGACCACTTGCAACGGGGTTGGAGCCTAGGGCCTCCATAGCTAGACGGTACTCCCCAACCGGGTCAGGGGGCAGATGCCCCGCAGAAGTGAAATCAGCGATGGGGCGCAAAATTAAGCGCGGAAACAAAAGCAACGCCGCCCAAGCCGCTTCCGCGGATGCCCCTTGGGTGGCCCTACCGCGGAAAGACAGAAAGCAACCGACAAGCTCCTCGAAGATCGGCCTGACGAGGCGTGCCACCGAAGGGGGGACGCCGTTCGAGGACGTACTGATCGGAAGGAAATGAGGTAGGGCTCGAAGAAGGCTTTGGAGTTCTCCCCACCAATGGCCCCATGGTCAAGGCACAATTGGACGGTGGGGGGCAAGGACAGGGGATGCGGCGGGGACGGCCGACCGCGAGGAAGCGAAGCACCGCATGCCGGCGGTTGGGAGGGCGTAGTACTGCGGTGAGAGCAAGAATGTTGGTGTCTACTAAGGCCACCGCTCCGAAAGCATCGTCCGCAAAAAGTGCACGGCGCGAGAAGGTGGCGATCGGCATCCACAACTGGGCAATTGTCGGACGCGAAAGTGCACGTTGTCCCGTTGGTTTGAAGGGTCGGGAACGACGCGGAGCAACCAACGCACCTCAAAGGAGCGGGGGAGCGTATTGTGGGAGCGGGGGGTAAAAACCGAGACGGAGTATTGCCAAGTCGTAAGGCATGCGAAGGCGCTTGAGCATTAGGTGATTATGTCGGAAGGTCGCCCGGTGTGGGGGCCATAGGGCACGACCCGGCCCCACCGCCGGGCGACCGGCCTAAAGTTGGCGGTGGAGGACGCCTATGACTATGTCCCGGCCGGGTCACCGCGGTGGCCACCCGGGGTGGCACGTGTGTCGCGTCCGAAAATAAGTAGAGCACGCGGGGTCGAAGAAGGGGGGGGGGGGGGGGTATGTGGCTTGAACTATACCGGAAGTCGCCCGAGGTGGCGATGTGGCGTGCCTTGGAGGGAAGATTCGCCGCCGACGTGGTGGGCTCCTCGATGCCGGTCCTTCGCGCCTCTAACCTCGCATTGCTTGTAGTGGGGAGCCTTGGAGCCCGCGATGGAGATGCTCAAGAATAAAGCCAAAAGGTATTTGGTACCCGTGTACGAATCGCCGCAAGAGTCGAATGGGAACTCCGTCATCCAACGTTGTACAGTAGTGGTGCGCCAAGCCGTAAAACTGGTAGCGGCCAACGATCTCGAAGATGCCGAGAATAGGGGCGGTACGGGCCGTTGTACCCGGTCGCGGGTCGAGCGACGAATAAAAGATCCCGGGAGGGTCACGCTTGCGATAGTAAAAATAAAACGCTCCGGAGCCGCTGACGGCGAGTGACCGCGGACGATAAAAAAGAACACTGTATGGATGGGTACCGCGCGATGCCACAGCGTAGGAGAGCGTTGAGATAAAGCAAGATGAAGCAAACACGAATAGGCGGGCAGGCGTCACGCTCACCGTTACCAAGTTCCGTGCTCGCGGGCTCCCGACCCAAGCTCAGCCGCACATGCGCATGCGGCGGCGGCGGCGAGATAGCGAAAAAAGTTCGACATCAGAAATGCAACGACAACAAAATATAGAGTACGCAAACATATGCAAGTATCGTAGAATCATCGCTAGGCGGTCACTACACAGCGCGCGTTACGAAGCGGATTTCGCTAAATAAATTGATTATGTTAATTTTCAAAAGAATTGTGTGGTGTCAAAGCCCGGCGCACAATCGCGGCATCCTCTCGCCATG
Source organism: Tetraselmis chui (assembly GCA_026401115.1). Taxonomy (NCBI): domain Eukaryota; kingdom Viridiplantae; phylum Chlorophyta; class Chlorodendrophyceae; order Chlorodendrales; family Chlorodendraceae; genus Tetraselmis; species Tetraselmis chui. The sequence continues at coordinate 27,833 of JAPMLY010001598.1, forward strand.
CGCCCTTCAGTATTGCGCGAAATTGAAATTGAAATATTTTACTCCGATACCAGTAAAACCGGCTGTTGTCTCTGGCCCCCCCTTTTGCTATGCTCAACTTGTTGTTGGACTTCTAAGCGTGAGGTAGACCGTGAACCGCTAATCCCAACCTCTCCAATGGCAGTAACGATACCGTCTAAAACATACCCGTATCAAGGTATTTATTATTTTCTGATCTATACGTATTTTGGGGATACAATATGAAATAAAAGATGTCGCTAGTCTCCACGATACGCTGCATGCTCCAGCCGCTGCGGGGTCGCTGATCAGCAAGGCTGCTCAGCTTGAGCTGGTCGAGGCGAACCTGCCTGACCTCGGCTCCTGTGCGACTCCGGTCGTGCCGGAGCTTGGGGGGAAAGGCAGGTGAAAAACCCCCCTCGCATAGGTCGTCGTCGGTCCCGCCTTGATCCGTGCTCAACCCCGCCCGAGGTATTAGCCGCTCCTCTCGACGGAGCTCTCCACCTAGCCGAGTCTTCTCTCCTCCTTCGGGGGCTGAGAAGAATAACGAACTAGGCTGCATACGGTGTCCGGCTGCCTCTCCTGCCCCCGAGCCAGATTTTCTCATGTCCCCTCTCCTTTTCTCGTCTATTTCTAACACCTATCTGATCGCGTTGTGGCCGTCCGTGCCATTCCCCGGTGGTTTACGTTGTTAGGGGGCCGCCTTTACGAGCAATGTGCCGTTACGATAACCCTAGGCACACTGCCTGAGGCAGCCTATCGATAACCGGGTACCGACTAGGGAAGAGGTTGGAAGAACACAGGGATCGAGTCGCCGGTCCTCAAAAGATGGTGGGTACGGGAATTTTTCCAAAAAACCCCCGTACCGGGCTTTTCCGGCGGCGGGCGATCCTAGGGACCGCCGCCGCCAGACGGTGTCGCTCCTCCGGCTGCGACCATCCTCCGTCATGCGCAGCAACAGGTCTCGCCCCCAAAGGAGACCTAAGGCTATCGCAGGGCTGGCGGCTGCTAGCGAGCGCCGTCCCTAACGCTGCTTCCCAGCTGTCCGCCGCCAGCTCCAACACCCTCGTCCCTCCGCTGATCCGTCCGTACCCCTCTTCGCCAAAACATATTTCGCAGACGCCGCCCCCGCCCCATCGTCGGAAGAGTATCTGCGAAAAGATATATCGGACTGGCCGAGCGGGAGATCCCTATGCCGGAGTACGGATATTATGTTTTTCCAAAACCCTCCGTACATGGCTTCCCGACAGCTGCTGATCCCGCGGATCGCAGCTGTCGGTACCTCGTTCAGCCCCCTACCGTGCCAGGCATGGCACGGCTATGGGGTTACCAACGCCCACCACGTGGAGGTAGAGGTAGGTGCCGACGGGCATGCGAGCGCACCCCCCTCCGGGGCCGCCGCCGCTGCGCCGCCGGCGGGCGCCGTATTGCGCGAGCTTGTGTCCTAGCTGGGATTACTACCATATGAGGGATGTAATATCATGTGCTTGCATAGCATTTTGATGACAATCGGCATGATGCGGTCGTAGAAGGTGGGGCACTAGCGATACGATCGTTGCGAGTCAAGTTGGACAGTTGGTAGTCGACTTAGCCTCCGCATCAAACATCGATGCATTCATGGGATCATGATGCGTCTGCCGCATTAGCCGCATCAATGCGTGCATGAATTATTGCCATATTTAATCAATGCGCATACATGAATTAGTGCGGTGTTTAATCAATGCGTCAATGAATTAGTGTCCTATTTAATCGATGCATCCATGAATTAGTACCCTCATTAATCAACGAATCCATGTAATGTATTTCTTTTATCGATGTACAACGAACTACCAACACAATTCTGGGACATCGGTAGCATCGATGCATCCCATTTGAAAGTTCTTAAATAAGATGATTGTAGAAGTCAATATCAATGATTTATTGCTAAACTCGATACACGGCTGCCATCCGGTAATGGTCCGGCTCATCATCTCATTGGGATTTATGCGTCAAGAGACCGATGTTGATGCATCAATGCATTCGTCCCGCATTACCCGCATCAATGCATCCATGAGTTATTGCCCTACTTAATCGATGCGTCCATGAATTAGTACCCTATTCCATCAACGCGTCCACGAATTAGTGCCCCATTTAATCGATGCATCCACGAATTACTTACCCATTTAATCAAT
>JAPMLY010001598.1:32500-70000 GCA_026401115.1 Tetraselmis chui
ACTGTTGAACGACAACCCCAGTTTCAAGGTGTGCGGTTTTGGTATGACAGCGACCGGCAGCAACACATCACCGGGAAGGAGCTACGAGCCGTGCGTATTGGAATCGAGTCCTTCCTACCCCAGCTACGGGGACGCAACGTCTTATTACACGAGGAAAACACTGCAGTCGTGTCTACCAACGAGCATCTGGGCAGGTATCCTCAGCTCGGAGCTCGACTGCGACGATTGGCAGCAAAACCCGATAATTTTCGGCTACCTTCAGGCCAAGAGGGGACCACAAGCTATCGACCGTTTCGCGTCAATGGAGAAAAAGCAGCTCCCCCGCTTCAACGCCGAATGGCGCGACCCCGAATGCGAGGACATCGACCGCCTACACGTATTGGGCGCTGCTTGAACTACTGCAACCCACCTTGGGGGGCACTGCCCGCCCTATGCGCAAAGCTGCACAAGTCCGGAGCATTGGCTACTGTCATTGCACCCCTTTGGCCCCAGAAACCGTGGTTGTAACACCTACACAACATGGCCACCAAAACCATCCACTACCCCGCTACTCACGACCTTTTTTCCCCGGACGGCAAGGCTCGCGCGCGGGGGTCGGACGACCAAGGTGGAGCGTGGTAGCCTTTCGGCTGCCACGCCGGCCTTTCTTTCACACACACGCCGAGGCGCATTAGGACGCATTTTACGGACCATAAGCCTACAAATTACTGACCTACGCCCCCTCGCATACAACCCACCGGTGCGACCACGACTATTCCGCTCCGAGCTTCGCGAACCCGACAGCCACGCGCCGTGGGCAGCTACCATGACTGCCCAACAACGCAATATGTTGGGAACCGACCACATCGGGACCGCAACGCTCAACCTCCTTAGCAGCTCACTAGCACCGACAAAGTACGCAAACTACGACAGCGGCATGCGCAAGTTCGCCGCGTTCTGCCACGAGGAAGGCATCCACCCCTACATCCCACCAAGCAGTCGGTCGTCCGCTACACTTCATGGCTAGGACAACAAGGAACTGTCGTTGCAGCCTCACTTTCACAGTACTACTCGGCGGTCAACAAGTCCTTCCGCAACCAAAATTTGAAATTTGAAATTGTTTACAACATGTGCCGGCAAACTGGACCGACTGCTGTCTCTCGGGCCACTCTACTTCGCCATACAAGACTTATTAGCAAGTTGGGCCCGGGTCTCTTCGACCAGGTACACCTATCGACACACCTAGCTTCACTGTGTGTCGACGTTCCTCGGGAGTTATAAAACTGTAAGCAACCGCAGTAATTGCCACAGTCCCCCCGCCTAAGCAGTAACAGCGTAATAATTTTGTAATCAAGAAAAACAGATCTAAAAATAAATCCACTTGTCGAGAAATGCAAAACTAAACTGCTGCTCGACCTTCACGATGCTCGGCCCGCTCCCACCGAACCGGGGTGCCGACCGGCCGAGGCCGGTCGGCGTTCGGGAGGGACGACGGGCCAGCCTAATCTAGCTCCCGCGTGACTTCGGTCTTGCCGAAGATAGGAGGGGAAAGGCTGGCAAAAAACCCCTCCTCGCGCGGTCGCTCGTCGATCCCGCCGTCGCATCCCGTAAGCCCCGCCAAGGTCTCCGCCGCATCCGCCGACGCGACGGTCCTCCTTGTCGAGGTCCCCCGTCACCTCCAGGGCAGGTGGGGGGGACCGAGACACATAGACATAGAAAAAATGGGCGCTCCTGCCTCCGCACCTGAATTTTCCCCGCTCATTTCCCCGGTTTTTTCTCTGTCTGGTACCCGGGTACCTGTCAGGTAGTCCGGCCTGCGTCCGTACCCTCCCCCCCTCTGATGCGCGTCCACCTAGCAGACTTTGTTGAAACAGGGGCCTCCGCGCTCACCCGGGCCCCCCCGCAAGGGTCTCGTCTATCCGGTAGTGGGTATCGAGGAGGGGGGGGGGGTCAGGTCGCCGTAGCCGGATCCGTCGGGCCGCGGGTGCACGGAAATTAGTCAAAACCCTCCGTACGGGGTTTTCCGGCGGCGCCGACCCGGAGGGTCGTCGTCGCCAGATCTTGTCGCTCCGTCCTTCGCGACAGGCCTCCTTGCCGCCCAAGCCTACTCCTCCCCCCTCGGGAGATGCATCCTGTCGGCGTGGCGGCTCGCTAGTGAGCGCCCTACCCTGGTGCTGCTCCCCAACTAGCTCGACGCCGGGTACGGACATTATTTTAATTTTCCAAAAAAGCCCTCCGTACAGGGCTTTCCGGCGGCGGCTGATCCAGAGGATCTCTGCCGCCTCACATAGCCGCTCCTCCGCCTGCGACCGGCCACCGGCCTGTTCCAGGTCTTGCTTCCCCCCCTGAGAAGTATCGACCGGCACAGGGCTGGTCGGCGGCTAGCGAGCGCCCTTTCCTGGCGCTACTTCCCGGCTGGCCACCTCCAGCTCCAACACCCACCCCCCACCGCAGATCCGGCCGTACCCTCCTCGCAATCAAACGCTCCTGAAGTACAGGTCCCACCCCTCAAAGTAAGGCTGTATGTAGGAGTATCTGTATGCCAAAAAACATATCGGACGGGCCGAGCGGGAGATCTTGGCGCCGGTATCGCACAGAAATTATTTTATTCAAAAGCCCTATGTACAGGGCTTTCCCGACAGCTGCTGATCCCGCGGATCGAGCTGTCGGCCCTCTTAGCCCCCTACCGTGCCAGGCATGGCACGGCTACGGGGTTTCCAGCGCCCACCACGGGGAGGTGAGGGAATGCCGACGGGCCTGCGAGCGCACCCCCCTCCGGGGCCGCCGCCGCTGCGCCGCCGGCGGGCGCCCTTCCGCAACCACCAAAAGCAGCCGATAGCCGTCGGTGAACTCCTCGCAAACGCACGGCGCGGACTCGAAATACATTATGAGCGCCTACTAGCTGCATACTCGCGCCTACCGTTACAAGCCCCCCTAGCCCTCGCCCTTCTCGACGCCGCAACCCATATCCGCAAACATTGAACGTGGATACCGTCTACTCGACACGTCTTCGCTAGATTCCGAGCGACGCTAGCGGTGTGTACCAACTACGCCTTCTTCTACATAGTTGAATCGGGAGTCCGTTGCCTAACCCATGATATGACTGTCGATCGACCATAAGGACAAATTTAGATTATCATCCGGAAAGCCAAAGGCGACCAACGACGCGACGCGACCGACAAGCCAATATTGGCTATCCCTATCAACGCCAACTCCGCCCTCGCTGACCTACTTGAATGGTATTGCACACAACGCATCGCCTACTACGAAAACTCCTACAGCAATCCCCCACTAGCCGCGCTATGGAGCTTCGCACCTTACGATAATTCAGGAGATTCGCAAACGGTTGCAACAAACTTCGCATGGCTCCTCGAAGTCCGCACCGCAATCGGAGCCGCTCCACAAAATAGTTTCAGCAAATGGACATCGCACAACCCCTGCAAAGGAGCCACCTCCGCGACTAGCTGCATCGGAGCCCCGCTCCACGTCGTCAAATACATGGGTGGTTGGGCCAAGAACAGTTAAACGATTGAAGGAAAATAAATCGACCCCACCATAACCCTATCTCCAACCGCGTGGTTGTACTTCGGTTAGATCGTTCCAGCCCGACCGCTTTAGTAAGACTTGGTTGCGCAAGCCTTCGGCTTTTTAATAGTGACAAAACGTGCCCTCGGGTAAATAGTCAATTTGTTTTCGGCGCCCGCCGGCGGCCCCGGAGGGGGGTGCGTTCGGAGGCCCGTCGGCACCTACCTATACCTCCACGCGGTGAGCTCTGGTGACCCCGTAGCCGTGCGAGGCTTGGCATGGTAGGGGGCTGAACGAGGTACTAACAGCTGCGATCCGCGGGATCAGCAGCTGTCGGGAAGCCTTGTACGGAGGGTTTTGGAAAAACATAACATCCGTACACCAACACTAGGATCTCCCACTCGGCGAGTCCGATATGTTTTTCCAGCAACTAAATACTCACAGATACTCTCCCGTCACGGCGGAAACGATGTCTGCGGATGAGTTTTTGGCGAGGAAGGGTACGGACGGATCAGCGGTGGGACGAGGGTGTTGGAGGTGGTGGCGGACGGCTAGGAAGCACCGCTAGGGCACGGCGCTCGCTAGCAGCCGCCAGCTCTGCGAGAGTTTTCAGTCTACCCTGGGGCGAGGCATGAAGCTACGCAGGACGGAGGTCGTCCGCGGTCGGAGGAGCGGCACGGTCTGGCGGCGGCGATCCTTAGGATCGACCGCCGCCGGAAAAGCCCGGTACGGGGGGGTTTTGGAAAAATATTCCCGTACCCAACATCTTTTGTGGTTCGGCGACTCGATCCATGTGTCCGACCCACCTCTCCCCTAGTAGGTACCCGGTTATCGACTGGCTACCTCATGCAGTGGGCCTAGGGTTATCGTAACGGCCCAATGCTCGAAAAGGCGGCCCCCCTAACAACATAAACCACCGGGGGAGGGTACGGCCGGCCACATCGCGATCAAATGGGTGTTGGAAATTGACGGAACAAGGACATGGGACATGGGAACATCTGGCACGGGGGCATGAGAGCCAGGCGGACACCGTCTAGAGCTTAGTTATTTTCTCTTCCCAGCCCCCGAAGGAGGAGGGAAGACTCGGAAGGTGGCGAAGTGCGTCGGGAGGAGCACCTACTACCTCGGGTGGGGACGAGCACGGATCGAGACAGGACCGACGAAAGTCTGAGCGAGGGGGTTCTTCACATGCATTTCCCCCTAGCTCCAGCTCGACCGGAGTCGCACGGTACCCGAGGTCAGGCACGTTCGCCTCGACCAACTCAAGCTGACAAGCCTCGCTGATCAACATCCCCGCACGGCTAGAACAGGCCGCGTATCGTGGAGACTAGAGACACTTATTTATTTCATATTGTATCCAAAAATACGTATAAATCAGAAAATAAGAAATACCATGTTACGCGTATGTTTTAGACGGTATCGTCACTGCCAATGGAGAGGTTGGGATTAGTGGTTCACGGTCTATCCCACGCTTATGAGTCCACATTGGCTTAGCACGGGGGGCCCACAGACAACAACCGGTTAGTTCTGGTATTGTTGTAAACAATTTTATTTCAATTTCATTTTATTTTAGTTTGTTTTCAATCTAGAGGTTTGCAAAACTTACTAACATGTGTGACAAAACGCAACTCCTAGCGGTTAAGCGTTATTGTAAATTGTAAAAGCGGCGCGTCTTACAAAGACCTCGAGGTAACCTTCGATGACTGGGAAACGCCTTGCGCAACGCCCCAAGCCCCGCCCCCAACAACCCTAGAGAGCGGCAACCCTTAAGCCGGTGCAACCCCCGAGCACTGGCACTCTTTGCTTTGCGCTTGCCCATCTCGCTCGCGCAACCCACCCACCGAACCCGTAATTTGCGCTAATATTCCCTAGGCCAAGCGTGTAGTGTTCTTTTGGCCAAAACTGTAAGCAAGCTAACAACTTTGGCAAAAGGTGCCCTCGGGTTAATGCCAGTCAAAGGTACATATTTTGGCCGTAAATACACCCAAAGACAAAAGGTCGAAAACACGGAGAAACGACAAGAAAGTATGGGCGAGCGTCGATAATCATCGCCCCCACATGCTCGCAAAAAAGTCTCACGGTGACTAGCGGATCCCTTGCCCCGCTACTCTGTGTCAATAGCAATCAACAAAAAAAGTGTCGATCGAGATGCCCCATGCGCGCGCTTCCGACATGACGATGCATGTCGCTACCCTTGGCACACGTGCCTAACCACCCCAACGTGACATTGCGAAGGGGCGCGATGTGGGGGCTCTCCGTGAGCGAGCGACTAGCTCACGCCCCATGCATGCGGCTGGCATGCGCGTCCGCCCGTGTACTCTTCCATGGACCGTATGTTGCGCGCCGCGTAAGCCGTCAAGCTCGACGGCCCGGGCAGTCGAACCAATATTTTTAACTGCCGAACTTGGTGACGCCTCCACATTAGCACGCGTTAGCCGGGCACCTTCCCGGAATTTAGAGGCGCGTGATTATGGGCCGAGCCGTCCATGCATCGGGTGTGGCGTGACATGCGCATGCGAGTCGCGCACGGCGGCTGCATAGTCGGGGCGCCCGTTGCGTACTTGCCTTTCGAGCACGCGTCGCCGTAATTGCACAAGTGGCGAACGGGATCGTCCACTTCGTTTTCGGGCGGTGCATGAGGCCAAAACCACATGCGTGCGTCAACAACTTCATTGTGGGGGCCGCGCAAGGCTTTGGGCGGGCATGTCGTGAATTTCAACTTTATCGGCCCAAACGTGCGAATTGCGTTTACGGCGCTTAGAAACATGGGTGTCATGTACTGAAATAAGTATAGCATTTTCATTGATCACCAAAACCGAAGTGAGCGACCTGCCAGTTTCGCATTTATAGCAAGCTTTCCAATACAAGTTTTCTATTTTTACTTCGTTTAATCCTCGAAAAGTTATGCCCCATTTACTGCGAGCCCTTTTCCATACCACCGCCTCTCCGCCCCCGCATGTCGCTACCGCGCACCTGCATGTGCAGTCCGCACCTCCTCACACAACCCACGGCGCATGCCTCTCCCGCGCCTCGACAGACACGAGCATCCTTGACAATGTGTCGCGCTGCCCTTGGCGTGCTTGGTACCCTCGCTCAGCGTGTAATGAAAACACAAATGGCAATGCATTCAACCCCATCCCACTTCCGTCAATGCACGTCGCCCACGTACTTAGCTCTTGCGGCTGACTTAACTCGCCCCACGGAATGCAAAGCCCGCCATGGAAGACGACCTTTGGGGGGTTTTCGGCCCGCGATGTGAGGTGTGAGCCTAAGAATGATCAGCATGGATTTCGTGGGTCGCCATGTGCATGTGGCGGGGCCCGGTGCTACGTGCCGACATTTCAACCCACAAAAACGCGACAACGACGGTTTCCATGTACTCGGGCGTTGGGCGCGAATTGCGTGGGGCGTCGTGCCCGAGCGAGTGCGTGCGCGTTGCTGGCAAGAAGCGCCAACGCTCCACGTACATTTTCAACCAAAGTGATAGGGCTTGGTCAAATGCGCGCATTTTCCTAGACCCTAAGACAACAAATCACGGTTGCGTGCTGATCCGTGGCGCGTCTTTTCAATTTTTAAAGAGAGCACGCTTCGGCCAACGGCCAAATTCGAGGAGCACATTCGAATTGTGATGTGCAATCGAACAGAGCCACGTGATTTGTTGAATTTTGGGTCACATTTAGGGTTTGAAGGTGCCCTTAACTCAATTGTTATCGAGTTATGTTTTCGAACTTTTGTCCCTGAGTTTCCACTTCCCCACAAAAGTCCGGGCAAGATTTCGCACCTTCTCAAGAAAAATGCAAACATGCCTCGATTTTATTGACAAATCTCCTGAAGACCTAGGCAATGCTCTCCCAAAATGGAATGCGCCGACAGTTACGGGGGGCGAATTCGAGCACTACCGGGCTTGTGTACATGTGGCTATCGCGCCCGCACCCGCATGATCGCTTATGCAAGCTTATGCGATGATCGCGCAAATACAATGCATATGAGACGGAGGGAGGAGGTGTTGGACAAGCGGCTGTGGGGGAAATGCATGAAATCGCGTATTTAGACTTACCACCGACATGCACACAACCAAAGGGAAAGCTGCTTTCGGCCACAGTGTTCAAACAATCATAACTTCCATGAAAAAAACCATTTTTCAAACATGTACCGTTGGACGCGCCATTTCACTGCGCATCTAGCGCATTTACTCTCTAGTTCAAACACCCACAAACAATTTTTTTGTGAATTATCCGAATTTCCACAATATTCCAGCCAAGCTCAGCCGCAGTGCCAAGCAACACCCGTCGATTTTGGCTCACATCATGAGACGATTTGTGCGGGGTTTGTCGATGTATGTTTACTACCAATTCTTCATTTCTACCGAATTATAAGCCTAATTCCCGATGGGTGCTACTCGTGGGGCGGGTGTGTTTGCGTGTTTGGCACTTGATGCGTCCCAAACGGCCAAGTTGGACCTCGCCCCCGCCTACTTACAGCGTGCAATATTTATCCAATCCTGCACCATGTGGGTCTTTACTCGCTTGATTTCCAAAACATCACCCGTGCTAGTGGCGTGAACTCCCGTGCTCCATTCGCACACCCGCAAACCAAACCTCGCGCTATGAACACGGCACCCAAGCATGAAAACCCCCTCCAACAAGTCCCCAAAAATAAGTTTACGTGGAAAACTGATTAATATGCAGCATGGTATGAGCGCTTGAGCAATGTCCAAGCGTGAAGCTCAGAACGACGTGTGTAGTTTGGACGATTTCATGGGAATCTTTGGGCTTAATTCGATAAAATCCACCCACAACATTCGCGTAAAGCTCAGGTCTAACCATACCGGATGGCGGCTAGCTGCTTGCTTCCCGGCTCTCCTACACATGGGCGGTACCTGGGTGTCGTCGTGCTTGACGTGGTGAGAGGGGAGCGTGTTCTTTATAAGCTTAACATTATGCATGCCCGGAGTTTTGTGGAGGAGTGTATTATCGTTAGATTCAACAATACTCCTCGATGGCGACGACATTCGGAATTTTTCTTGTAAGGAATTTCTGATAAATCATGTGATGGGTAGTGGTAGTGCTGACGAGCGGACGTTTTTTTTCCAGGCCACGGGAGGGGGGTACACCAAATACTACCGCAAGGCGACGCGTCTGCTCCACCATACCACCATCGGCGCCTCATCCCACGCGTTGATACTACTTGTCATCCCGCCGCCTTCCTCCAGCTTCGCCTGCCAAGTAAGCACTGGCACACGCCTTCCTCCCTACGCGCACTCCGTAGGCCCACTTTTCGCACTGTGTTTTGGAGCATTCACTGGGACGGGCCGGGCAGCGGATATATTAAGAACGACTGACCGATTTCCGGACACCTAACTCGTCGATGCGTGCGCGAGGCTACTAGTCTGGCGAATTTAAGCGGTCCCAAGTCTCGCTAGCTCACCGCCGGGTGTCCTTGTTACGTGGTAGACAGGTCTCCGTCTAATGCGGTGCTGTAGCTATGGACGGTGTGGGTGAAGGGCCAGGGATGGGGAGCGCGGAGACACGCCCGGAGGGAGGTGGCAGCTGGACGGGGGTGGTGTTGGCGTTTGTGGCGGGAATACTACTCCAGCTCGCGGTCCAGCGCGGCTTGCTTGGACCGTTCTACAAGAGGCTAGAAGAATTGGTAGCACGGGGATGGGGGCGTCCATCTTCGATAGAGGGAGTCGTGGGGGGCGGCGAGGCGGAAGGGCGCCGCGAGGGGGGCGGAGGGAACGGATCGCCGAGCAGACGAAACTCGCCACAAAAGTCGGAGCGGTTGGATAGGTCAGCATCACCACCACCGCTGCCGTTAGCACACTCCCCCTCGGGCTCTCCTGCGAGGCAACGCACCCCGACTCGCGAGCCTAACCCGCCCAGCACGAGCGAAAATGTGCGTTCTCCTGTTACGGACGCGTCGGCTCGGGAGAAGGGGAAGGAGCGAGAGAAGGAGAGCGAGCGGGAGGAGAAGGAGAGGGACTCCAAGGCGGCGGTGGTGAATCGTCTGGAGGCAGAGATTCAGGCAGTCATCCACGATCGTATATCGCATCACGGCATCCATGGTGTGCGGCTGACAGGGTGGCTGGGGAGGGGCTCATTCAGCAACGTATACCACGCTATGTGGGGCACAACTCAGACCGCACTCAAGGTAGGACCCCCCCCCCCCCCCCCCCCCCCCCCCCCCCCCCCCCCCCCACACACACACACACACACACACACACACACTCTCCTTGGTTTGGCTTGGCCTGAACCTCCCTTTTCCATTTTTTTGAAATGGTGATCAGATTTGCAAAGTTGAGATGAAAGAAAAGTATATTCGTATGATCAAAATGGAAGCGGCCATCAGTTGCTCAGCGTGCCACCCCAACGTGGTCACCACCTACCGTTACTCCATCCACCGTGGCGCCAAGTCCTCCAGGGCCAAATCCAAGCAGAAGGCGTCCACTCAAGGTAGTAGTGCGGTCGACAAGAGCGACTGCTTGCCCTCGCATGATGAGGGTGGTGCGGTGGGGCAGACACGGCAGGTGCAAGTGCTGGAGGTGCGTTTGCTGCAGGAATGTTGCAACCTGGGCACGCTGCGAGCGGCCATCAAGCAGAAGAAGCTGGCCAAGGGTCACAACGTGTTTAGCCCGCCGGAAGAGGTGGGGCTTGGGGCGGACACGCCACCGGTTGCGGTGGACAGCCGCTCACGTTGCGGCGTCCAGGATCAGACGGACACGGCGGAGGGGCAGCTGTCGCAGGGCAGCATTTGCGATCTGGAGGGCATGATGACAGTGGAAACGTATAGGAAGATGCTGGTGGGGGGCATGGGGGATGAGAACCCCAGCAGGGTTTCGATGGACAGCAGCAATGGCATGGGACTGTCAGATAACATGCAGGTAAGCCCCCACCTCGCCCCGTGGGAGCTGCATTGAATTTCACTCTATGCACTATAATCACACACCCGCTCACACACACACACACACACACATATCATAGCTTTTGAGTGTGTGTTATTTAATAGGTCAACTACTGTCATTGCCTCCCCTTCTGACAACCCTCTGCAGGATATGTCACTGGTGTTGAGTATCGCCTCGGATGTGTGCGAGGGTATGATATATTTGCACTCCCGGGGCATCATCCACGCTGACCTGAAGGCTTCCAACGTGCTGCTGAAGACTGTGGTATCGAACGGCGTGGAGCGCGTGGTGGCCAAGGTCAGCGACTTCGGGACGAGTGTGATTCTGACGGAGGGGCAGAAGGAGGTGCATGACTTTTTTGCCGGGACGCCTACGCACATGTCGCCTGAGACGATTGAGTTTTCGGTAATCTCCAAGGTACATCCCCCTCTCCCCTTCTCGCTCCGTCCCCCCTTTTTGCTGGCGCACCCATCCACATGTACACGTACACACCCTTTTCTTCTGCTCATAACTGCGCGCACGTGCGCTCTGTCGCCTCTCGTAGACGTATAAGAGTACACAACAGTGCATAATACGCAAGCTCCCACGCTCTTTTACATATACGTACCATCTCTCGCTCTTTGTCTCTCTTTGTCGCTCTTTGTCCTCACCCCCCCCCCCCCCCCCCCCCCCCCCACACACACACACGCACACTGATATACATACTCTCTATGCGCAAATGTACAAGGCCCTCCCATGAGCGACTGCCTGTGTAGACTGAACAAAGTAGAAGTGGTGTATTGAGCTTGCTATGCCTGCCACGCTGCTATGGCCAGGCAAGCGATGTGTATGCGTTTGGAATTTTCTTGTATGAGATAGCTTCAGGAGTGAAGGCGTACCCTGGGAGCACAGCTAAGGACATCATGCGGCAGGTGGTGGAGACGAAGCTGAGACCGAGGATGCGCGTCTGGATATACAGGTGCACCCGGTTTACACCCACCAGTAGTTCATGGCATTGCCCCGCACTCCGAACATTACTGAAAGCATACGATCCTCGCAAGCATATTTACACAGAAGGCGGCTGTTCCAACATAAACGATACTAGAAAGCGTGCACATGCACGCACATTCATACGTAAAATATCCTCTCAATAACTCGAGCAATTGCTGGCGGAGGCTCACAACATTCACTCGACTCAGCATCAAATGAGACAATCGCGCTTAAAGACGCACACACACACACACACACACACACACACACACACACACACACACACACACACACACACACACACACACACACACACACACACACACACACACACACACACACACACACACAGAGTATGCATGTTCCTTGTTAAAGTATGGTCACTGCATACCATCATTATCGCTGTTCACGTACTAGCTTTCTGGATCCCAGCAGACCTCTTTTTCATCCTCGATCTGTGCACGCGCAGGCCCCTGCTGCTGTTGATGAGTGACTGCTGGCAGCACGACCCCACGCGACGGCCCACCTTTTCGACCGTTCAGAGTCGGCTCGCGGAGATATGCAAAGAGTTGGTGCCGACGGCACAGCTAGGCAGTCTGCAGCCGGAGCAGAGCCGCGTGCCACCCAAGCGCTCGCGCTCGCTCAGCGTCATGCAGGCATACCCGTTGGAACCCGTCACTGCCACCCGCTCTCGCCCTGACAGCGTCGGAAGGTCCAACTCCGTCGGGTTTGGGGGGCTGGCGAAGCTGATGCAGAAGGGTGCGATGCAGGCTCCACCTGGAAGCCCCGAGAATATGGCTGCGACCGGTACTGCGGCGCAGCCAGAAGGAAGCGGCAGCAGGGTGTCGCTGCTGAAGAAGCGGGTTACCTACTCGACTCACCAGTCTCCCGCCGCTGCGTTGGAAAAGGAGGCTGAGCTGGCGGGGCGCACGAAGTCGATGGACACGGGGAGCGCTTACGCTATGGCCGCTGCGCAGCGCGCGTTGGTGGCGGAGCAAAATGCGTACGGCGCGGTGGACGCGGGCGTGAAGGTGGGGGCGGGGGAGGAAAGCCGAGGGGGGCGAATGCCTCGGGAGTTTCTGCAGTCGGTGGAGGAGGTACCCACGTATAGTAGCGGAAGGCTTTGGGATGCGGACTCCCTTGTGCTTCACCGCTCCGATCCCATGCTCGTGGGTGGTGTCCGGCGCGGCTCCATCGGCACCATCGGCTCGCTGCCCATCAGCGAAGCGGAGGGCGGCAGCATCTCACCCAACGCGACGGGATTCCACGTGTTGTCAGCGCACGGTGGGCGTCCGCGGAAGCTTACGTGGGATGCGCTGCAGCAACGGATGCAGATGCGGCTGTCTGTGAGTGGTAGTGTGGCGCCCAGTAGTCGGAAGGCCAGCGACACGAGCGACTCGGCAACGGCGTCGGTGACCGCGCGGGGCCACCTTGCCGAGGAGGCCATCGCGACTCGGCGCAAGATCCTCCAGCGTCGCGGCTCCAACGGGAGCGTTCCTAGCCGTAAGGTGAGTACGAGCAGCGACGCGGCCGAGGGGGTGTCGCCGCGGAGCGCGAGAGGTGTTTCGGCGAGAGTGAGCGAGCTGGCAGTGCGAGAGCCGCCTGGGCCGGAGTCGCCGCGGAGTGGGAAGATGTTTGCTTCGCTCATGGCGGCGGTGAAGAAGCAGCTCCCGGGCCGGCACAGCCTGAACAACTCGGTGGGTAACCAGAAGGGGAAGGGGAAGCGGGGTGGTGGGTACTTTCGCAGGCAAGCATCGGTGGGGGAGAAAGAGCGCGCGGGCTTACGCGCGCCTGATCGATCTGCGCAGAGTATGTCGTCACTGCACGCCGCTCGGCCCGCTTACAGCCTGGGTACCTTCGACCCGGGACTCTCGACCGCCCCGTCTGCCTCCGATGGCCAACCCCTGATCCCCGCGGATACGACGGCGCGGATTTCGGAGGGCGGGGTCGAAAGCGGTGGCAGGGGTGCTGCGGCGCGCGACGTGCAACAGACGCCGCGTATTCCAGAAGAAAGGGCGGAGCAGGTGGGCTTACCGGGCCCCGTCCCTCTCCCCAGCTACGACACATCCACAGATACACCGGCGCGTCCAGCCTCGCCATCCTCTCAGCCCAGCAGGTTCAGTATGGATCTTGGCAATGCGGAGAGGCTTTCTGTCAGCGAGGCGGGCGCAGCGCCTGCTGTCGTGGAAATGAGGGAACGGGCCGCCCGTGCGGGAAGCACACCTACTGTCGCTTCGCTCTCGCCGTCTTCATTCTCCACACCCACTCCTGGCGGTAGTCAAGTGATGGGGAAGCAGGTGACGGGCCGGCAGGCTGCGGCTCTCCGCGACATGAGGAGGGCGTTGGAGACAGTGTCTGACCCTGATCTGGGCCGGGCTACGCGACGGGCGTCGGCTCCAGGCGTCTCCGTCGCGGCCGGCGGGGCTGCAGGCGTCGTGAGCAGTCCGGGAGTGCGACGTCACAGTGTAACCGGGTCAGGGAAGCCGAGGGAGGGGCGCATGTGCACTGGGAAGTCGTCACCGCAGTTATCGGAGTATATGTCGCTTTCGGAGATGTATTCCGACCCTCCGAAGTCGGGCGGGAGTGTGGTATCGGGTGGGAGGACGTCCGGTGGCCGGGTGTCGGCTTGTTCCAGTAGCGGGGGGGCAGGCAACTCGTGGTTGGGGATGACCCAGAGTGGGTCCTTGCGCTCCCAGGAGGACGACATCGAGGAGGAAGGCACCGTTGTGTTGGGGCTGAGTGAAATACAGGCGATGTCGAAGAAGTATGCAGCGGGGGAGATCAGCGCGATGTTGGACGCGGAGGAGGATGAGGACTAGGGGCGATATGAGAGGAGCTGGAGACGGGAGGAACTGAGGGGGGAGATAGATAGTGATTTAGAAGTCTTCCTCTCGGAATCACTGATGCGCCCGCCGTATTGCCTTATCGCCTGAATCGCAGTAGAATACGACGCAGCGTAGTAGCGGATATGGCGCGCACCGCCTAAATATACTACGACCGAGTTTCTGGTAGGTTATTGGAATAGAAAGGGTGTTTTGACTGGCAGTAAAAGGTGCAGATGAGCTTGCCGTGACAGGTGCGATGAGCGTCGCGAAAGAGCATTGCGGTGGCTTGTCATAAGGTGCATGACAACCCCCTGTGCGGGCGTTTTGACGGTGTAGTCGTACGTAGAACCGAAGAAGAGTATAACCTAAACGACTCGATGCATTTCCGTGACGAGTTACTTTCCAATTCTGAACAGTTCCAGCACCAGCACACTGTGAGCGGCTACTTTCATCTCGTCATGCCATTCTACATACATTCTATGCCCTATTCTAACCACGTCGCTGGCTGAATAAAGCCCAAATAGCAGACGCTCGAGTTAAATTACCCAGACCGTTTTCGAGGCTATCGGCTGCGGGCACGCGATCGTTCGCGCTTCACGACAGCTTTTGTTGCTATGTATACTCAATCATCGAGAATCTGCGCCAGTCGATCAGAGGCTCCCTACTCCTGACCCATCTCGCAGAAATCGCTTTGAACGAAATGCACTCCATAATATTTGATTGAGACGCAAGGGAAGGCAAGGAGGATGTCGACAGGAGATGCTACACGAAAGGCAAATGAAACTGCGCGAGGACATGCTGTAAAATCCGAAAACACCTCGTGACATACAGTCTGTTGTGGCCAATGAAAGCTCGCAGGACAGCGACGGGTCTCACGGATACTCGTAGCCAAACTTTTGGACTCACGCAGCCAGTTATGCTGCACTCGTTGATATTCAAAGGCCCACGTTCGCATGGTTTTGGGTGTGATTCGATGCTTATTTGAAATAATGAGTCTTTTCCCCGTCCTTGATCGTGTCTTTGGTACTTCCTATAATTCATTCGATGAAGCAAGCGACCCCAACACGGCTTGTCGACGGTCTTTCTTCATACGACGCTCTTTGGTATCCTCACGCCCTATCCCTTGATGCAAGGCGTTCGTGATTATGAGGATGATGCGTGATTCCCATTCTAACACTCTTAGCTTTTGGTCCCATGCTCGCTAATTATCTTTTTTTGGGTCCATTTTTTGTATTGAGTGAGACATGCATTGTCATGATAATCATTTTGAGATTTAAGGAAATTGATGACGACGGCTGATGACGCAGGGCGGGGAGGATTACGCCTGAAACGGAGTCTCATGCGAGCGGCGGCAAAGCAGTGAAACCCAAATACCCAATCAAGAACATAGGAAATGCCAAATATTCTCCCAATCGGTCGGGCGGATATGTTCCGTGCCAGATGTCGGCGTGGGCGACGTGCTATCGGCGTGGTCGGCGTGGTCGGCGTGGTGTCGGCGTGGTCGACGATGCCCCGACTCGCTCGACGACGGCGCAATAAATTGCACTTAAGGCATGTCAACACCCTTAATAACATGAAGCAATCTCACAGCGAGTCCCCCGAGTAAGCGGGCCAAGTTTACGTGACCGCAAATGGCGGGTGGGTTGAAATGGAAGCAGCGTTGGTGTACACCAACATATCTAAAGAGCTAGTAACAATCTTTGTCAATGAAATTGACTCCAATAGCACCGAGTTGTCCATCACACCATAACAGCATCATGTTCCCCATTGGAGCCTTACCACATGCCACAAACAAAGCGTTGACACGTGTTCAGCAAAAAAAAAGAGACAATTCCCAACGCGTCGAGACGGGGCATTATCTGCAGCATTTCACACATTGATTGTCGAACACACAAAATTCACGCCCACCTACGAAATAACTCTATTAGTTCCACCCATTGCTTATTTTTCTCTGATTGTTGTAGCTCGTCGTGTTGAGTGCTCTTGCATCCCCTCGTGTGCACTGGCCATCGTAGCTCGGCATAGCCGCCGGAGGCAAGTGTGACGACACCACCGTCTCCTTGTCGTTTCGCTTCAAGGTATGCCTCCCGTCGTGGCAAGCATCGTCAGTGCGAAAGCATTGTAGACCGCATGTGCGATGACGGACGTCGTAAGGTTGCGTCCATTGTAGATATACACCCCTCCCAACACAACTCCCAACGCAAAGAGGGCAGCGAACTCGTCGGGGGAGAAGTGCGCCCCCGAAAAGAGGGCCGCACTTAGACACACCTACGCCGCAAGCAACGCAGCGACGCCGCTTCATCAGCGGCGATGAGGCAAGTTGAATTGCGACAGATAGCGACACACTCATCGTCGACAAACGGTTGAAATGGAGGTATAAGACGGAAGCAGCGCACCGCGGAGGGGGTGGCGAGCACGCGGAGGAGTTGATTGAGCAGGAGGCCGCGGTAGATGAGCTCCTGTCGTGGACGGCATTTCGATTCGACAAGCAAACTGTTGATACTGAGACAAGTAGATAATTGTACTTGGGAAGCTGAATACGGCAGCAGCCATGTTCCCTAGTTCAATTGAGGATTAATCTCTGTTAATTCACCACGCGGAAAGGAAAAGCTGGGGAGGAGGGGTATCCGGTATGAGTACCAAACAACAACGCCGTTTAAGTTAACCTCGGGGGGGGGGGGGGGGGGGGAGGGGGGAGGGGTAATGCTGCGTGCGTCCGTTTGTGAGTTTGTGGAACAAGACTCAACACTTACTGGCAAAACTAAAGTTCGAGTCCGGAAAAATGTGATAATTGACAGTCAGTGAAGACACTCGATGAACATCATCAATGGAGGTCTGCGAGTGCTGAAGACGCCCGCCCCCACGTGTTGCAGCGTTTTCGCTCACATGTATCGGAACAAAGGACAGGTTGTCGGGAGGGGGAGGGGGGTGGCTACCTCTGTGACGGGTCCCATAACCACAGTCTGCAGAGCAAGTAGTGCTGCTGTGGTAGGGGTGAGGGAGGAAGTTGAGCTGAGCATCGGCGCCATGGCTGCTTCGCCTCCGCCATCGCTCACGCTACCCGTGCTTAGTGCCGCTACCACAGCACCAACGAGCAAAACTGCCACCGCACCGCCAACAACGCCGTTTCGTAGGACGGCCGGGCTGAGAGCACATTCTAATTACGGTCAGTGTGGGAATTGATGAGTGAATGTGTGGGAGAGCGCGTGTGTGGGTGAGTGCGCGAAGAACTGAGTGTGTAAGTGTCTGAGAATGTGATTGACTGTGTAATTCAGGGTGTGGGAGTAAGAAGTGTGATGATGAATAAGTGAGTGCATTTGCTGTTCAGTGTGCATGTATGTTTGCGAGTTCGTCAGTGAATCAGGGGGTGCGTGGGTGAGTGTGAATGTGTATGCGAGTGATCATGTACGTACGTTTCTGTGGGTGTGAGTGAATAATTGGATGTATGCTTGCGTGCACGTCTCCGTCAGTAACAGAGTGTGTAATCGAGTATGTATGTGTGAGTGAGTGTATCTGTGTTTGATAGAGAAAGGTAGAGAGTGAGTCAGTTAGCAATTTCGTATCAATACCCGTGTGTGTGTGTGTGTGTGTGTGTGTGCGTGCTTGTGAGGATGTGTGTTTGAGAAAGAGAGAGTGAGAGAGAGTAAGTCACAATTCCGTGCAAATACCCGTGTGTGTGTGTGTGTGTGTGTGTGTGTATGTGTGTGTGTGTGTGCGTGTGTGTGTGTGTGTGTGCGTGTGTGTGCTTGTGTGTGTAGAGGGAGAGGAAGTGTGTGATGATGAGAGAGTAAGTGGGGCGTGTGGAATTGAGTGTGTGTGAGGGAGAGCAAGTGCATGGAAGAACGATATTGTTTATGAGTGTGAATGTGTAAGTGGGTCATTGAATGACTGTGTATGTGTTCGTGTGAATGTAGTTGAGTGCGTGAATGTTTGTGTGCAAATGTAAACGCGTGTGTTACAGCAGTTGTGTATGCGCGTGTGTGTCAGTGAGTGAGTGAGTGGCCGAGAAAGTGTATGAGAATGGGATAGAGAGAGAGAGAGAGAGAGAGAGAGAGAGAGAGAGAGAGAGAGAGAGAGAGAGAGAGAGAGAGAGAGAGAGAATGTGTGTGAATATGAGAGTCCATGTGAAAATGATTGTGTACATGATAATGTGTGAGTGATTGCGCAAGCGTCTTATTTAGTGTAACTAAGTGCAAGCGAAAAAAGGTGTGTGTGTGTGAGAGAGAGAGAGAGACAGAGAGAGAGAGGGAGAAAGAAAGAGAGAGGGAGAGAGACAGCGAGAGAGAGAGAGAGAGAGAGAGAGAGAGAGAGAGAGAGAGAGAGAGAGAGAGAGAGATATGAGACACACACACACACACACACACACACAGCTTTCGTGCGTATTGGAGATTGCTGTCGGCCATGCATTGCCGTCTCACCTGATGCTAGACGCTGTTGGGCGCTCCTGTGAGGGAAGCCTGCTCATGATCCACACCGTACCCGCCAGCTGAAGCGCCTGGAGCTGCACGAGCCGATGGCCTGGTGGTAGTGAGGCCGCCACACACGTCATTACAGGTGAGTTATGAGTGCGCCGTTCGTCATTACAGGTAACCGCAGAAGGCCACTGGAGCTGCATCACTGGCAGACAACAAGCGGCGTTTTTATGCCGAGTCGACAGCAGGAAAGGAGAAAGGCGAAAGGATGCATACAAAAGAAGGCATGACACAATAAACGGGCAAAGGAGAGAAGGGGAGAGGTTCAGTGCCTTCGTGCCCGAGTCCATGTCGCTGATAGAGACGCCAAGCAGCTCGCCATATATCGACACGCCTGTCGACCCAAGAGAGAAGGCAGCGCGTCTCAGTCGAGGATAGGGTGTATATCGAGTAATTTTACTCGTGGATGTCCGTGCCGACAGTTGTGTGGGTGTGTACGTGTGTCAGTCATTTTATGAAGGGGGGCGGGCGAGGTTCAGCACCGCCGAACGCGAGCGGGAGCACGAACAGCAAAAGCTGCATCAATGTCTGCGCTGAGTCGAGCGCCCTGCGACAGATTCAGCACACGACGCAGATGAGTCGAATGGCAGGATACGACCTCACTTACGGCCCACGCCAACTGTCGCGCAGCAAGCAAGCAGAGCAGGATGTGGAACTGTCGGGAGTAACTAGCAAACGGTCAAATACAGTTGTTACGTCCAGTCGCGACTCGAGGGTGCAGCCACACCACTCCCGTCTCCACGCTCTCCATCCTATTGTACAGAGTGCATCAGTGGAGGTATAATAGGCAACGGAGGCTCATCGCCCTCGCCGGCTTTTGACCCGAGAAAGACAACCTCTCCCGATATCTGTCCCGACGACCTCCCGATATCTGTCTACTACATATTACATATAGTACATACCGAACCTTTTCAGCCACGTTGTCTCCTGCCAGCTCTCCTCCATCACCCGACCCGCTGTCACGTTGCGAAGCCACGCGATTCTTTACTCCCATCGACGACGACACCAAGTCACATCGCGCAGTCCGCCGCGGTCGAAGGTAAGCCCTGCTGAGAACGCCTCTCGCTATTGCGCCAGCGTACCGGTACGGACGTGCACACACACAGCAGCCCGCAAGCTGGCCCAAACCTTCGACGTGGAAGGGACGCCGGGCAGCAGACTCGGGTCGACAAAGTCTGCGCCGCCGCGCAAACACTCCGCTTGTCGTATTACTTAAACCGTGCATATCACATACACTCTGCCGCGAAGTGCTACAGCTTCGCCCCGCCATCGCAGGGAACAACGGAGCACTGGAAAAGACAGAGACTCCCGCAGGATACCTTTAGCCCTGGCAGTCCCATATCCAGGGCTGAAAAAAAAAAAAAACCCCTTTTGCCCTGCTGCAGCCCACTCAAAGAGCTCAGGGCCAATGCTCACGAATCCTGTCCTAGTACATTAAATTGCTAAAATCTGTGTGTGTTTGTGTGCGTGTGTGTGTCTGTCTGTCGGTGTGTTTCGGTACTAGCGATTACAATATAATATATATATTACAACGTAATTGCGATTTTTTTTGGGGGGGATCTGCGACGAGAATTCATGCGACGTCTTTCTGCTGCTCTTCATGGCACTCTGGGTTCTTATCTCCGCGACGCTTTTCATGAGGGCAGTGCTGGTGCTGTGGCATGCCTTCCTGTTCCTCGGGCTTAGGTTTTTTCCTCCTTTCTTCCTTTTTTTTTTGCTTGGTGGTCTCCACTTCTTTTTTCTTGTAAGATTTTTTTTTCTTTTTTGGGAAAAAGATCCAATTGGTGTAGTATTGCGCACTGATTTTTTATTTTAATTTTTTCCCGCACCGGAATTGGGATTAGGATTAGGATGCGTCTTAAACTACTGCGCATCGCTAGGATGGGTACAGGAGCATTATTTCTGAGCTTACAAAAATATAGAGTGAGAAACACAGGGTGTGCGTGTGCTTAATTACAGAAAATACATAATGAGACAGAAGAAAGTGTGTGTGTGTGTGTGTGTGTGTGTGTGTGTGTGTGTGTGTGTGTGTGTGTGTGTGTGTGTGTGTGTGTGTGTGTGTGTGTGTGTGTGTGTGTGTGTGTGTGTGTGTGTGTGTGTGCGTGTGTGTGTGTGTGTGCGTGTGTGTGTGTGTGAAAAATATAAGTGTCACGACTATGGGCCTCCATGGAATAGTGAGCTGAGACATAAATAAGGGGTTTTATATAAAACACAAAGAAAAATTATTACAAAAATACAAGAAGAACGAGAGGCAAAAAGAACTACGGGCCATTCGTATTTCATTATTTCCATATCAGTGGGGCCGGGACTGGTGTTGGTGTTCGTGCTACAGTAGCCACCGGTGCCCGTTCTAGGCCAGCTGTTGCATCTGGTGGCACTGGTGGTGCCGCTGCTACACGTGGAGCCACTGCTGCCGGATGGCACAATGTTGTTGCTGCAGTTACTCCCGCTAGTGGGCGTCGTCATGTGGTTGTTGGTGGTGATGCTGCCGCTGCTACTTATGGTGCTGTTGGTACTACTGTTGCATGTGTTGATGCCGGTTGGCGGGCGGTTGCTAGTGTTCGTAGGCATAGGGATGCACATGGTGGTCCGGCTATTGGTGTTGCTAGTGATGCTAGTGGGCTTCGAGCTCATGTTGTGGGTGCCGCTGCGGCTGCTGCTACAAGGGGAGCTACTGCTGTTAGATGGCACGAGGTTGTTGCTGCTGCTACAAATGCGGGTGGGCTTCGCCATGTTGCCGTTGGTGGTGCTGCTGCTGCTTATGATGGCGGTGTTACCGCTGATGGAGCCATTGTTCTTACATGGCACCACGCCGCTGCTGTTGATACCGATGTTGGCGGGCTTGGCCCTGCTGCTGTTGGTGTTGCTGGTGTTGCTAATGGTACTACTGCTGCATGTGCTGATAGTGATTGGCGCCAGGGCGGGGATCCGACCTTTTTTTTGGGGTTTCGGGTAAGTCGAATTTGTTTTTTTCAGTCCCGAATGGATACGAATTTGAGTAATCGGGGGATGAGTTGAGTTGAACCCCACAATTTTTTTCATGAATTGAATAAAACCTAAAGTCACTAGGTGATGAGACTGGGTAAATACCCAGATTTTTTCGGCCGGTCCGAACAAGTACTTGGGCATGCATATCTCGATACGGACGAATACCTTTCGAATTTTTTTGTGAATGAATATACAGATATTCCCGAACTTTAGTCGGATTTCCGAGCCGGAACATGCAAGGAGCTGCTGCTGCATTATGTACTGAAAGATGATCATTTACATCGGATGAATATGAATTGAAAAAACAATTTCTATCCCATACAACTTCGGAAGACCCTCCGTCGCACAGTGCCCGAAATTTGAGTGTGTTGACGGGTGTGCTTAAGGGGCACACCACCCTTGGGCACTGTGCTTCATCACCGGGATTTGATTTTGAATCAATGATCCTCTTTCTGTTGTTGCGCGCGCGCATGCGTTTGAAAAAAACATATTTGTGTGTGAAAGTGATGTTTGAAATCTACATGGCCAGTGTAGATTTCAACCACCGCTTTCACACACAAATTTACACAAATTTAGCGCATAGAAAATTTCTTGCATGCAAAGCATTCGACAGCAAAGAATGAGGACACAATGATGATTACACAATAACACAATTTGAAGTCATAATTACACTTTCACACGACATCACAATCGCCGACTGCGCCAATGACACTATAACAACCGCCTCTCATCGCCATATTTCCTATTTAAAATTCCTCTCCTTCATGCGTCCTTGACATCCACACGACCCTGCAAGCAAACAAAAAACAAGTCAACAATTATAATGCAAAAACATCCTCTTTATACATGTCGAAACAAACACGTATGGTGTCTCACCTTCAAGGGTTTATGGACACCATCAATGCATGGTTCAACGTCGACTCTGACGACCCCTTCTTGAAGTCGTCGTGCATCCTTCCTGCTCGGTTGAAAACTCGTTCGCATGCAGCACTGGTTGCCGGCTGCGCCAGGAATTGACGAGCCATTTTGCTTAGTGTGGGGAACTGAACCGCGTGCATACTCCACCACGACAGAGGGTCAATGTCCTTGTTCGCCACTTGGGGAATGTCTCCGTAATTGTCCAACTCGTCCTGCAACAGCACCTCAGGAATGTCATCACAGTCAGTGGACTTCCTCCCAGACAGTATTGCGTGAAGACCTGAAGTGGCTTTCATCATGAGGCGTCCAGTTGCATGCTTCTTCAGTGGAGACTCCTTCACTTCCTCCACTTCATCGTCGTCCGCTTGCTTCCAATCCCTACTCCACACGTGACGAACAGCGGACATGGTTTTCTGTCTAAAGCCCGTAGCATTCACCAAGTGATGATCTGGGAAGGTAAAGTCCAGAAGCTTGAAGCGGGGGTCCAAGAAAGTTGCAATGCCGATGTCTTCCATGTCGGACTCCTCGACATCAACGAAGAACCTCTTGACGATTGCCTCGCGCAGCGCTTCACGGGCTAGAGTCACACAAGCCTCCAACTTGCACGCATCGACGTGCACAAGAGAAGTATCTGCACGCTCATCTTGGTAATGGACAGGCTCAGAAGCCTCCAAGACGGAAACGAGGTGCCCAAGTAATGGTAACACAAGAGAAATTGTCACATATTCCTGCCCCTGCAGTTGCGTGACAATCTGAGCCACAGGCCAGAGCACACCTGCAATCTCTCGGATAATCTCCCACATAGTCTCATCAATTGCGTAATCCCCGTACTTCGTGCCGTCCGGATTAGTTGCACAGTTGTCCGGTACCTGAAGAAGAATAAAGTACACACAACTCATCTAGTGATCACCATCATGCACACTTATGATACAAAGGTATAAATAAGGGGCAACTCACGATGTTGTCATACTTGTGGACGGCCGACGCGTTGTGGACAAACCACACGGTCTGGGGAAACTGACCGAGCCACCTTGTTGCCGCCTTGGTGCTTGGCTTGCTCTCAGGAAGTTTCAGCTCTCTCTGGATATTGTACAAGGTCTGTGTACCCACGCAACTCCGAGAGTAATGGGCCGTTATACCGTTCATGCAGCGGACGGCTTCCTTGATTCCCTCTGAGTTCAAGAATATGTTCGCACACAATTGCAGCCCGTGGTCGACGCATGTCGCCCCCTCGAAGTCACCCCATCCGGCCTTGATGTTGCTCCCATTGTCACATTTCTGTAACATAATAACATTGTAGTTACTATGCTATCAAATCAATTATGCACTGGAGAATCATGTTAAAGGAGAAAACATTCAAACCAATCTTGCACCTTTGTGAAGATACATGCAGCGACTGTGTCAGTGTCCGGTTCACCAGATCCACCACATGAGTATTGGCCAATGCCGAGTCCGGAGAGCCCCAACTTCGTGGCCGTGGCAATGTTCTCACCTTCAACACCGGCAATCGCCGATTCTCAGGAACTGAATCACTAAGATGCAAAAAAAAGCAGAACAGTATTTATGAATATGCACAAATGAAACAAAGGCGGCTGTACCGGTGTGACGGACATCCCCAAATGGCTCGCAGAACAACAACCTGTTCTGCAGCTTAAAATCGGAATCCACCCAATGCCCCATAACTGCGAACAGAGATATTGCATTCTCACCCCAAACATCGCCACTGATAGAGATCATCATACCCTCCTCGGTCAGCTCCTGGATGTCGCCCTTGATGCCGTGCCATGCCTACGCCAAATTATGTACCAATCCGGTAAAATAGGGAAGAATTGAATTAATAATATACGAAGAAATTGAAATAACAACATAGGCCGTTAGAATACCTGCGCTGCTAACTCTGCAGTGTATCTCATGACTGTCTCACGAGACGGGCCCTTGTACGCGCCACCCGAAATAGCGTGAATCCATTCACGATGCTCGGTGTCCATCTCGGTGATTCCGAAGGGTCGGCACCTCTTTGAGATCCACTTGGCTGCCATGAGATCGAGTGCCTTCTTTCTCTTCTTGGATACCTGTAAATCACTTAAAATGTCAGCACACCGACAATTTACGTATTAAAGCTCAATAGCGGGAGGACAGCGGCATACCTTATGATCAATAACTGTTTGTTGTGTATCTTGAGCAACAGGAACAAACTCTCCTGACTTCAGATCCTCAATGTAGACGTTGTTGTGCTTCAGCCTTACGTGTTTTATCATATTGCTTGTGGAACTACAGTAGGCTACCGCCTGCGCACACAAACAGCATTTGACCCAAAAGCCTTTGCCTTCCACCTGGTACTCCTTCGTGAAGTACTTCCATGCCTGTGAGGTTCGGCGTTGCCCATACTTTCCCTTCAACGACGCAGCAGGAATGAGGTCGTCCTTCGTCCCTTGTCCTTCGTCCTTCCCCTCTTCATCATCTTCGTATGTATCCTTATTCTTCAATGCCTCACGTAGCTTATTCTTTTGTTGTCGTCGAAGTTGTTCGCTTTGTTCAAACTCCTGCACACATCGCAGGAATCCAATCCTAACATTATCTCATGATAGCGAATCGCACCAACCTTCGTATTTATTGAATGATAAATGGGCATACTATAGCCTCTTCTCGATGAGACTAGAGTATAAACATATAGCGAGTGCGGACCGCACAGCCCAAAACACATTTATTCTCTTGTTGGTATATATAGACAAATGACAAGGACTCGCGAGGATGGTGTACAACCGAGCAGAAAGAGCGGACAATATTGGAAGCGGAAAAAAATAAAACAATCGTGCTACAGATCCATTTACACGACGCCTTTCAACGAGGCCAAACTAATCGGCAACATAGCTAGATCTTTTTAGTCTTCGAGGAAACAAACAATTTAACAGAAAAACGGAAAAACAAGCGAGTAAAACGAGCGAAGCCTGCACAAAGCGATCTACTTCCGACCGGACAATGCACAAAATAATAAACCAACCTATGGAAGGAAACGCACCTTATCAGCTTGGAGCTTGGCGGCTTTGAATTGCTTCAAGACGTCCCCCCAGTTGCCTTGCCATTTTACATTAGCAGCGTACTCCGTCGTGTTGGCCTCTTCGGGCAATCCCTCCCATCTGACATTATAACCGGGACACCCTACAATCTTAACCTCTGCGACAATAGAAGCGACACGATATGACTCGCGGCCACTATATATATCCCCCCGACCTTTAGCGGTCCTGTAAACAGAGTCACCGTGATCGTATGTCGACACCGATCTCTCGTCGCTTCCCTTACCACTACTCCCACCGTTGCTATTCTGGGGGGCGGGGAGAGCGGCAGATCGACGACCTCTACCTCTACCCATATTAACTCGTAGGTAGTATGTGGCGATGACTGCCACGGAGCGTGCGTATGTCAATACTATGTCGTGCCGTGCAACACAAATAGCTATCTATTAGTCGCGGTCTCAATTTTCGAATCGCCAATCCTCATACACATGTATTCTTGAAGTGACGGCCCAGCGCATCGCTGTGATGATGTGGCATATTGGCGTGTGTCAGAGATTTTCCACTTGCTCTTCATCTATTGGCATCAATACTATACTACGGAAGATAGGCGTGATACAATCACGCGGACGTACGGTTGGAAAGCGCGTGGGCGCGTGGCACACGCTATACTTTACGCGTCTTATCCGATTTAGCCGAACTTTACGCGTCTTATCCGTATTCAAGTGAATCGATTTGCACTTCTACCATGACGGGGACCATCTAAGATAGAATATGTGCCAGCTGTACCCCGGGTTGGATAAATCCGTACATCTTGGGAATCCAATACAAACAAGTAAGTTGACGACTAGGTTTCGGGCACGGATGATCCATTAGGTTTAGGATTCGGATTGATTACAAACCCTTGCTCTTTCTTCTCGACATGAATCGAAACCTCCAAAAATGGTGAGACATTTGAAAATATTCAGATACCACTGGTATCGGTTCCACGCCCTGATTGGCGCCCGGTTGCTGGTATTCGCAAGCAGAGGGCTGCAACTAGTGGTACTAGTACATGTAGCGCTGTTGCAGGGGTAGGTTGTGCTTCTAGTTGGCGACCGGCTGCTGCCCGTGCTTGTGGGGCCGTCGGTATTGTAGCACCCGCCGGAGCTTGTTCGTGGCAACCTGTTGTTGGTGACCCTGATGGGCAAGGAGCTGGCCGTGTTGCTGCCGGGGACACCTTGGCACATGTTGGTGGTGGTTGGCGCTCGGCCGTTGCTACCAGCGTCCATGAGCAGGAAGTTGCGGCGAGTGGTGCTGCAGATGAGGATGCTACTTCTCCTATTACTGCTACCGCTGTGGGACTTGCGGCTGCTGGGGCTGGCTCGCGCCGAGCTGCTAGTGCTGGTGCTGGTGCTTGTGGGCACATACATGTGGCTTGTGGTAGGGCCGCTGGTGATGCTTATGATCATGCCTGTGCTGACCCGCGCCGGTTGCTGATGCATGGGCTGTTTGACAGAGAGCTCTAGCCGGTGATGGCGATGCTAGTGGTGCTCCTACAAGTGTTGGTCGGCGACTGGCCGATGCTCCCACGGCCCGTGGGCAGAGGATTGACAGCGGTGCCGGTTCTGTCGCTGCAGGTGCCAATGGACATAGTGCTTCTGCGGAGGGTTGGAGGGTTGGAGCTGGTTGGCGGCCATATGGTGATGTTGGAAGCCGGCGAGTTGCGGTTGCTGCAACTTGTGCCCATGCCGGAGCGTCTGGGTCGGAGCCGGGCCTAAGTGCATCGGGTGTTCTGTCCCCGTCGCAGGGGGGATGTTACACTTGCGCCCCCTGTGGCATACGGTTTGCTAGCCGTAAATGGCGCGCTAATTTCGCATGACACACGAACATGTTCATAACTGGCAATGGCCCCTCTACTTATTCCGAACACCGTCGCCAAGCTCGCCACTTTGCGACCTCCTCTCCGGGCTTGTTTTCCCTTTGTGCCTCGGGCGACCACCTTCTATCTGCCACCCAAGCTCGCCCTCTTACCGCTCCATGCCTACATTGTGTGGCCGCTCCCGTTTCTCCAATGTCGCCTCACGATTATCGTGGCAACTCCCGTCCACCGCTCATTGGACCATGCCCCCTCCGAATAGTTGTCACCCCACCCCCCTTGCTTGGGATGGACTCTCCCCCTTGGCTTCACTCCCTTCCCCACCCCGGGCCGAACCGGAGCTTACCCCCTCACTCCCCCCCTCCATATGATGGACCCCCGTTACCTCATGGACAAGGTTTCATGCCCTCATCTGCCGCCGCACTCCGCCGAGAGGCTGCTCTCCGATTCCCCCCTCGCGTTGCTGCTCATGCCTCATGGTGCTCCGACAACGACCATGTCGCTTGTCTACTGGAGCTCGGACATGTCACTGCGGCCCGGGGGGTTTGTGCGACAGCGAGAGACGACCTACGTTCTGCCCTATAAGACACCCTCGAATATGCGACCCCCCTTAACGGACTCTCGGGCCGCTTGAGCTTTTTTGGCAATTCACCTCTTTGGCGGCCTCCTCCTCCGACCGTTCCCAGCGGCGGCCGGTGCTCGCATCCGCTCCCTGGTCCAACGTCGAGTCCGTCTCTGGTTCTCTACGTCCGGAGAGGACGGACTCGCGGCATTGACACCCTTCTACGTAATATTCGAGATGGAAGTGAGCTTGCAAGTGCGTGCCCGGGGGCTTCTGTGCCTAGACGCCCCGGCGGTCGAGGCCGGGGTGGGGGGGCCTCTCGTCGTCGCCGGGCCCATAACACTCAACGGGAACATGACCACCCACCGACTCGCCTCTATGAAGGTGACCTCCGACGCCGTGTTGCCTTCCGTCGGGCCCGTGAGCTAGTGGAAGTTGGCCAGATGGGACGGGCCGGAATGGCCATGGACGGAGCCGACTTCGGAATGGTGGAGGACGCGGACGCGGCTTTGACCGCTCTTCAGCGGTTGCATCTCGCGCCCGGTACTCCCCACCCGGATTGTGATCTCCCCGACCCCTTGCCCCCCCCCAGCGCACCAACCCCTAACGTATTTAGATGAGAGAGACAGCCTCAAAATATGGGAGGAGTCTATGCTCCTTGTCTTGAGAAAAGCACCTCGCTTGTCAGCCCTCCACGTTGATGGCTAGCGATGGGAACATGTCCGTGACTTAAATGTTCCGGCATGGCGTAAGTGGGCTAACCGCTACTCGGCGGGAAACATTCCCGAGGCCGCGGCGGACTTTCTGGCGAGTGTGACCGGGTGGGCTCTTCACAAGCAAACCGGGGTCGACCGCGACGCCACCGCCTTCGGGGTAAAGCTCCTAAAGTTCGGCCGCTTGCTGCTGGCAACGTTCTGTCGCGGTTAGCTCATTGTCACGCCATAGCGCGGATAGCAACTATCGCGGCCGACCACCTAGGCCATGTACAAAGATCGATTCTCACCAAAGCTTGTATCGAGCGAGCCATTTATGCCACTCCCATTGGCCTACAAGCTATACTTGATTGCAGCTTTCTAAGCTTGGACCTAGAGAACGCCTTCTACACCATTTCCCGCCGGAGTTTCATTGCGGAGTTGTACAAGAACCCTGACTTGCATCCCATTATCCCGTTTGTTGAGAGGATATATTCATGGGAATCCACGGTGTATTTTTTCGACCCCAACGATGCTTCGCTCCTGCACGGCACGGTTCAATCTCGTACGGGTGTCCGACAAGGAGATCCTCTTGGCCCGCTTTTGTTCAACCTCGCGATCAGCAACCCCCCCCGGAATATTGGAGAACGGTGCAAGGATTTAGCGGCGATCCAAGCATTTTTCAGACGCGCACGGCGGTCTTAAGTACCGGAAAAGCGCGCGCGCTATTTTTGCCCGGAATACAGGTACTACCGACGTTTCCGACGCGGCACCAAACCGTTGTCCGTGAGCGCTAACCCTACGGCCAATCCTACCGCGACTGTTCAACGCAAACACGTTCAGTGCTCGTCACAACCAGCACATCTTGAACTCTATTCAAAACGCAGTTTTTATCGGTGGTGGACGGTCAATTGGCGTTGCGACGGAGGCACGGAGGCCGAACTTGTGGGATGGGTTTGGTAAGCATGCTAGCGTCTCACCACCATCTCGTTACCCACCTCCGCAAGCTCGGAACTGAACGGGAGAGCACATACCTGCCCTTATTGCCGGCAGACAAGCCACAATGGTAGGCAAGAGAATATCCGAGATGACCACCAAAGCGAATTTTTGGTTTTTTCTACACACTCATTCATGCTTTACGCTCATTTTCACAGGTGCAGTTTGTGAAAATACGCCGAGGCGGCTGCGTGCTGCGGGCAAATGGCGCGAAAACTGCGTACAATGTCTTCTAGCCACGGCCGCCAACCAGCCTACCGCCGCCGCAGACTATTGTCGTCAATGCGGCAGGCCAACCGATTTGGAAGGAGTGGCAACTGTTGACGGGGACGTGTTGGTATCGGCTGTGACTGAGACGCTTTACGACGCTGTAACTCGCAAATCCCACAAGGTGGACGCACAGCCGCGACGGGGACCTTCAAAAACGTCCCTATTGACCTTGTGGCGGCCTTTTGCGACGCCAAGCCTTGGTTGTGGAGAAAAATAACAGTCAAATCCACCCCAAGCAGGCGTCGAGTGAAGTATGTCGCCACCCAAATGGAAGGTATCGCTTCACTTGAGTGCTTTCACGATAAGCACGGTGATCCACCGAGGGTCCGAAACATGAAAAGCCGGACTCGCGCAGAGTGAGCGCAAGCGCGCGCGGAGCAGCATAAAATGCGAGGGAGCTTCAGTTGGGCTCGACCGACGGACAACGGCGACATTGTCACTCTTCTCCCTCCGTTTACTATGGAGGTGACGGAGACCCTGTGGAAAAAAAGGTAGCAAGCTGCGCAGCATAATCGGCACGTTGCGCTTCCACACTGCCATCGTGTCGGCAACGCCGGACATTGACGTGCAGCTCCCGGAGGGCTACCCCGTCATTATGGATTCTAGGTCGGCATGGCCCATATTACCCCACTATACCGACCCTAAAGCGTATTTAATGCATGAACTGCAACAGTTATGCGGCAGTAACTTCCAACACCTTTTGGGGGTTACGGGGGAGTCGGACGCGCTGCGGTCGGTACATGGATGGGACTGCACCGCACCAAATCCACCACCCCCTAACAAGATGGTGGGAGGGTCTAGAATAAGGTGGGAAGGTCCTGATGGAGAGGACGGAGTTGTGCATGTGGGGCGAGAGAAGCATGCGGGGCGGCTTGAGTTGGGGCATGAGGACACAAAGGGCAGTATCAACATCTCCGATATTCTCAGTGGCAGTGGACGAGCCATCATCTATACATCAGGGTTCACTGCCGACACCGAGGATGTGAGGTGAGGTTCGCACTTGATGCCATAATATATACGTTGCAAGGCGAAGCAACGCCTAATTGCTGAGAGGGAGGCTGCACGGCCAAGTGATGAATGTGTGAGCACCTGGCAGCGACCACGGCTGGCATATAAAGCATACAAAGATAAGCATTGAACTACAATTATCATTAACTATGTAATTATATGTTCTTTTCATTTTTTGCGCTTTACTGCTTGTTGCTCTAGTTCCAACTTGACTGCATATGCTTTCCGCTTGGGCATGTGTGGCTGGACACGATGGGATGGTCCGTGCATGTCTCGGTGATGTGCCATCAGGGTGATGCGCTTAAGAATTTGGCCAGTCCGGCTCAGCGTGAGCTTGCCGGTGCATGTGATGCGCTGTCTCTGATGGATGCTTTCGTGACGGTAGCCTTGTTTCACCTCTCTGTTTGCGTGCTCCATGCATTGCGCGGTGTAGCGATTAATACAGCCATGCGCCTCCATCCATGTCGGAAAGTGCCATGCCACGAAGTGCATGTACGGAGTCACATCCGCTGCTGCAGCAACATCCAAAAATGCAGAAAAGATTCCCGCCGCGGCTGCGCGTAGCGCTTGTGCTGCTGCATGTCTATCCGCTGCATCCTCCCCCGGGTCTGTACTCCATGCGGCGCTCATGCAATCACAAGCTTCCCATACCTTGTAGGCATTTGCAGCGCAAGGGTCAGAGGGTGACAACACGGCGTCCAGCAACGCACCACGCCCCTCCACAACTTTTCTGACCTCAGGTCTATTAAGAGAGGGAAGGTCAGCTTTGCTGGGGTTCTTGCCTTTGCCACTCTGCACCTTGATCTCTCGCCCGGGCAATCCGATGAGTTCCAATACCCTCACCGCCGCTTGAGCTGTGGCTGCGGTATTACACCTTTTGTAAACGGTATGCCACAGCACGTGCGGGCAAATCTGAATGCCGGCGTGCAGAGTGTCCCTAATCATGTCCATCGGGTCTACCATCATCATAGCGGGGGGGCACAAGTGCCGCTGTCCGAAGTGGCTAAACTGGTAGTCTTGTCGTCCTAGATGATTGTCGGGGGGAGGCAGGTCCCCATGGCATTGTACGAGAAGGCCATACCCATGGCACATGTACGGCTCTGCTACTCCTCTCCGAAAGCGCGCGCTAGCATAGCTGCAAAAATAGTTGTCTTCTCCATGGGTGATTTCATGCCCTTGCGCTGGTAGTCGGCTGGGGTGAGGTGCTTGTTGTGACGGGCCATGTCGCAAATAAAACAAAATAAAGTATATGATGCCCCAACATGCCCAAAGGACCCACCTTGAAACGCCATATCACCACCAATGACAAGCTTGACGATCTAGATCGCGCCATGCAGCTCCATTCCCGGTCCATCACATATTTCTTTCAGCTCTTGCTTGATAGCCTCAAGCTGAGTGACAAACTGGTCGTACTTATCATGTCCCTCATACAACATGATCTTTACAGCGTTATGAATGCTGTTGTAGCCCCAACCTTCAAGCACGAAGCCGTTTGTATCAACCCTTGTAAGCAATGGCTTTTGGATGCAAAGCACGGCTCCTTGGTTACCCATATTGAAGGCCACAATGCCATCAACTAGTTTTCGAAACAACATCACGAAATTTTCAGTAAAACAATGTGTACCCCGTGTTGTGTACAAAAAGTCACACGCCAAACAAATCACTTAGCCTCGCAACTCACCGCAAAACTGAATGACGATAACCTTGCTTGTCGGCAGTTGCTCAGCAAGGAAGTGCACTAGCCTGCTACGGAGTGCTTGCATCACGTCGACAGTGGCCCTTTTCCAGACGTCCGACAGCTGCAACCCCGAAAGCTCAACGACTCGGGGCTCCCATTGCCACACATCATTTTTGCTCGGCAGCAACGGAACTCGTGTTCCGTACGGCAGCACGACTACGTCGTGCTCACATGTCTCTTCATTCCACTTCTTCCCTAATGCGTGTATCATGTCCTGATAGCGACGCCAAGTGATTTTGCACGTCACCCGAATAAAAGAAGCCCGCGCCACAGTCCAATGCTCACGCAGTGCCTCCACCACATGCTCTTCAACGGCGCTATATAACCCACGCTGCTGGCACACCAAGTCGAGTATTTCCGGACACTCATTAAAGAAGCAGTTCAGAAGTTGCACGACCGTATCACCCGCTAGACCGTCCTCGTAATGGTTGTCTAGATATTGCTTTAGTTTCGCTACTTCGCGGCGTTTAAAACCACGGTAGCCGGCTCCGTTCCGGACCGGTGGTGCCTTGATACGTTTCGACAGCGGACGGAGGCCTCCGTATGCACGGCGCGCCATACGCGCCTTTACAACCTTGGCTTTCTCCTTGCACATATTCGCGCTTAGGCTGCCCTTCGAGCTTTGAGCCTTGAGTCTGCTGACAGTGCGAGTCAACGACTTCCGGTGGCTGCACACCTTTGCTAGCTGCTCGGCATGCGCAATGTCCGACTCGACTGTCGCCGCGCTTAACTCCTTGACGCGCTCCTCCTTACTACGGGACCGTTGCCTCTCCGACTCGAGTTGCTTATGCAAAGATTCAGTTTGCTTCACCAGCTTTTTGTTCTCCTGACTGAGGCGTTCCACCTCAGCTCGGAGAGTCGTGAGCTCCGCGGCCGATCGCTGCGTACTTGCCGCAACATCTTGCGACGATTCTTCTCGCACGGCTGTCTCCGCTGCTTTCGCCCGTTGCTCTTGAGCTTTCGTCCCCCGCCGACTCTGAAACATCCCTCCACCTGTGCGTCTTCCGCCGCCTTTAACGGCGGGGTGAAGCCCGTCGTCCTGATCGGGCATTGCGCGCACTGATTTTGAAACTGTGACGGCGTGAGGTATGATGCGCAATCTTGACCTGCAACAACATACACATTTCAAACTCGGATGGCACGACGACCGGTCAGCTTGAGATGCGTAAGGACCGTAAGTAAAGCTCATGGTCAAGCAAATGAGCACCTAGGGCCTTGGGAGGGTTGAGACAACGTACTTGGGCGCGTGTAGGCGGTCAGTATCACGAGGATGGCAGTTTGCACGTGACGTCGTTTTCGCGTGTACAAAAAAAGCGCGTTTTCGGCATTTCAAGAACGCCGTGCGATGGAAAGTATTTGATCTAAACGCCTTTCGTCCCGACTGTGATTACGGTGGCTACGGAGGAAGTAAAGAAAGTCTGCTTTAATGTTCAACCAATCAAATCTTCGTTCATGGTACCCCCAGATACGGCTCCAGATATTGTCGAGGTCATACGGGCGATGGTCCCCGTTGTTACGGGTACAAGTATCCTTGGAGCCCCTTTGGCGATGGACTTCTCGATGGCAGACGGCCCTCCAACGTCTCATAATGAGAACTATGTTCATTCTTGGCTACAAGACACCGTTGAGGCTCATCAACTCATGTTGGACAATATGGTTTGCTTTGCTATGTCGGACTTCGGAGGGACACACGCCGCTTTCCGCTTGATGATCACGTGTGCGGTACGCCGCTATGGGCTCTTGCTCCGCACCCTCCCCCCAAATATCTGCCGACCGTACTTTGCCACTGCAGATAGGGCCGTTCGTGCAACACTTTACCGAATCTTGGGCGTTTCTCTGGACACACAAACACTCGATAAACTAAATTGTGCTAAACGAAAGCTCTCCCTCCTTGCGGAGTATGGGGGGCTTAATGT
The DNA here is from genome assembly GCA_026401115.1 of Tetraselmis chui. Taxonomy (NCBI): domain Eukaryota; kingdom Viridiplantae; phylum Chlorophyta; class Chlorodendrophyceae; order Chlorodendrales; family Chlorodendraceae; genus Tetraselmis; species Tetraselmis chui. The sequence continues at coordinate 67,129 of JAPMLY010001598.1, forward strand.
ACCGTCCCTCGAGCTCGACGCCGAACTTGCTCACTATGCTTCATTCAATGCGACCCTCGCCAACCTAGTTACTCTTTACGAGTCCGAGTTGCTAGGTCCTTTGTACGGTCTCATCCGACATAAACTACTAAATGTTGCCACTTCTACTTTACCGTGGGCGGTCTAATTGCGTAATTCGTATGATTCTATCTCCTCTATGGGCGGGTTTTCGGAATCGGATCTCGTGGTGTTGACTAATATACTGAACCAAAACCTTTCCCATTTTGCCGGGCCCGATGTCGAGTTGGTGGTATCTACGGTCAACAATGCGGTGGCACCCGCTACCCAAGTGACTAGCCCACAACTTCCGACTCCCGATGCTCTCACTCACTTGGGAGATTCTGGGGGCCACATTCAACGGGGCATTTCGCGTATTCTTCGTGCCCGGGCCTACCTTGACCTCTCGGCGTTTTGCAGACCTTCCCCTCCGGACTATATGAGGGTGATTTCGGGTACGGGTCGCGGGGCTTTGGCTCTCTTTTTCGCTTCACATGAGTCCAGTTTCAAGGTGCCATCCGATTGCTATACGATGGCAGCCCACCGAGTGCTTGGCTTGACTGCGGAGTGCGCCTCTCATGTTTGAAAGTGCCCTCGGTGCAGTGAGGCTCCTTCAGAGTCTCGCGGGTATGGATCTCCGGGGCGCAGTAAGTGCTACCTTGAACATGTTCAACACACGAAAAATCAGGCGAGCATTCCAGACTTACTCCACCCGAGCACCTAAAGTACGATACACGATCGAAGTGGCCGGCTGCAACAACCCATGGGCCACCTCGACGCGCCCCTACATGCAACGCCTACTAGACACATACAACCTTGGAGTAAAAACTCTCGAGTAACTTACCGCAACTTTAGCGAAAAGCACGTCCGACACGTACAATAGCGCGATAAAACCATACTTCCAGTTTTGCGAGGAACAAGGCCTACCCCCGCTAGCCGCAACTGCCGCTACCATCGCCCGGTACATCGCATGGATCGGGGAACGTGGCACCATCAAGGCAACTAGTACTCAGCCGTACCTTTCAACAATGAACGGTTTCTTCAAGGACCACGGCGCCGAACGAGTAGCACAAGGCGACTTAGTAGCAAAAGTCCGGCGGGGTCTCGTAGCGTCCCAAATACCCCTCCTCCCCATCCGCACACACCTGTACCCGCGTGCCCGGATTCTCGTCTCATCGCTACGCCTCGCCAAGGACCTACGCACGCAACAGACAGACACTTGGACTCAAGCCCAGTCGGACCTCATTCTACTATTTAGAGCGTGTCTAGCGACGGTGCTCATGTCCATATGTTTTTTTGTCGCGCGGGAGCATGAGTTGAGTGTCAGTCTGGAGACCTATTGTGTAAAACAATCGGTGAAATCCTCCTCTACCACGGAACGAGAAAAGGTCAACGCGGTACTTCCACGGAGCGAAAACTCCTTTGTGAGCTACCGGACCATGCCCACCTTGACATAGCAAAACTACTAAGATACTTCGACGCTGCCCGTACCAAGTTCTCCGCCAGGAAGATTCCGGACATGCGGTGGGCCATTAGTCTACACGAACCTACGACAAACTGAACGGCGGACACCCTGAGAGCATGGCTACAACGGGTACTTCGTGCAGTGCACGAACAACCTCCGGACGGTTTCGCGTGGACTTCGCACTCCTTACGAAAGGGTGCAGCTAGTGCAGCGTACCGTATCGGAACCCCGATGCAAAAGATCACGTTCTTCGGCGGTTGGGCGCGAGAACCGGACGTAGTCCTCGACTACATCGACCCAACGGTACTCCCGAGCCCGGGAGCTTGGCAATTATTTGGTTGGATGACCCCCGGCGGAGCCCCACCCAACGTTACACGCAATTCAACGACACATGGCATAAGTGAGTCCCAACACAGCTTAAATGGTCATATTGGTTATATAGAGGTTTATTCTACAAGGCTAGAATTACGCAGTAACATGCGTTACCTCCGACGGTACATCTCCCCTACCGGTTCAAGCGCCCACGCGCGCACGGACAGTAAAATGTCCGCACACTATATGACGCACTAGCAGCGATTGTGTGTCCACTCTCTGCCATTTGCGAGAGCTATCGCTCACGCAAACCCATCCACCCGATTCCCTCTCACATTGCGTGCAAGGGCCACCAATACCAAATTCTGTAAGTGCTCCGCATCTTTGGCATAAGTGAGCCCCAACACAGCTTAAATATTTATTAACATCATCGGCGCGCACCGATCGATATTTTGTCTCTGAAACCCTCGGACGCCGTCGCGGATGGTCACAGTACGGGTACTCGCTTTGTCAACCATACATACGCTTACAACCTGTCTTCAGCACAGCCCCGCCTGCCTGGACAGCCGTCTGAAACCCTTCGACAGAAATGCAAGACGGTCGTCCCGTTTATTACGGGCACCCTTGTAATTGAGCAGCTATTAAGAGCGACCTGAATATGTACCTCAGTAAAGCGTACTGGTACGGGCAGCGGCTGTTAGCACATATGTCGATGAGTACCACAGCGCGTCGTATGCTCTATTAATGTATGTTATTTATTTCTCACCGTACGCGCTACAGAAACCTGTACCGAAGAAACTGACACTACGGTCCGCAGTCATCCCCGCCCGCCTCCCCCCCACCCCCGCACTTTGTTCGCCTACTCATACTGGTACTACCCCCAATTAGAAGGTGCCGGATGTGAGGTCGCTCTGGAGTGCACCAAGGGGGTGGGACTGAACTTCAGTGGGCGAACCCTTTCTTTTTCTTAACTCGCTTTCGCGGCTGCCTCCCTCCGTCTCTAGGGCTGCAGCACTGTTCGACGGACGTCGGACTCCGCAGGGGCCTGCCCGTACTCAA
>JAPMLY010001598.1:75000-85000 GCA_026401115.1 Tetraselmis chui
CGGCATCCACCCACGTGCGCCTTCCCTGTCGTTTCCTTTTCCCGCACACAGACACACCTGCAATCTTATCCTGTTCTCAACTTGCAAAATGATTAGGGGGATGTAGCTTTGTGGCACGGAGGTCGGGATTTACAGTGGCTGCCAACATTGTATGGAAAAGCGCCAAACAAACACACAAACGCGACGACGTCGTTGATATACAAGCTGTGTCGTGTTTGCTCTGTTGGTCATTAGATAGTTCTTGATGAATTACACTTCTTGGAACTGGATGAATTTTGTTTGATTAGCGTTATATTGACTCGACTCGCATTGCACTGCATGGAATTTCATATGAGTGAAGGAAATTATGTAGTGTCGTGAAAGGGAGTGGGGCTCGCAGTTCGTTGTTTTCGAGACTGGAATGTTTTGGGGTTGCAGGAGGGGGGCAGCGACGCGGCGTGGTTGCGAGAGGCGCTGGGCGATCAGTTCCTGCAGCAGGCGCAGTTGGAGCACCAGCTGACGGAGCTCTCCTCCAAGGCGCATCTCGCGGAGGCGGCGCGCTCGCGGCTGCTTACGCTGGAGGGCAGCCTGCTGCAGCGGAAGGACGCGTTCCTGCGGCCGCCGCAGTTCAAGCGGGAGGTGGTGGAGTGGGTGCAGCGCGCGGCGTGCCTGGAGAACCAGGAGCAGGAGCTCGGCCTCATCATCGACGCCGAGATGGCCAAGCGGGCGAGTCTGGCGGCGGAGCTGCGCCTCGTGCGCTGCAAAGTGCAGTGGCAGGCGGAGCTGGGGCGGAGGAGCAGCCGGTCGGAGGCGGAGCCCACCGGCGACGAGCAGGTGGGGTTGATTACAATCGTCACGTCTGTTTCGAAATCGATTTCATTTAATTCGATTTAATCAATTTGATATGGTTCAGATTTGTTGATTTGATTACCATCTATTAAATTCTCAATAGATTGCACGCAGTTGGTTTATTAGTATCGATTTTAGCTTTCAATTGTATTATTTATATGAAATATAAGATTTTGGTTAGGTGATTTCCTTTAATTAATTCCAATTCAAATTGATTTGATTTCTTGAGGCTGGTGAATGGGACGTTTAAAGGCGAGTGTTATCTTTTATTATGCTTAACGTTAAGCTGATGCATATTTTAGTTGCCAATCTTTGGGCTTGAAGCGATGAGCACAAAGTCGCTACGTGTGCCTTATATTTTAAATGGAGGCGCATATTACCTTTCTAGTGACGTGCTGGGTTGCCTCCGGAAACGCATCTTTCCGGATTGATAATCTTGTCGATCGCTCCGCGAGGTGGAGAACTCGGTAGGTTAGTGCACCTCTTGGGGTCGTTTCGTTAGACGGCAGCCTCTCATTGAACTGCCGTAGAACCAATGCTTGCGTGTGAAGGAGTGTCGTTTCAGATTCGGAAACTCGATTAGCGACCGACCGACACGCCGCCTGCGAAAATTTCGTAATGTAGTCTTTGGTGTCAGGCAAAGGAAGGGGCGCCGCTACCGTGTTTTGCAGCGGTCAATATATATTCATATTACCAAGCGCGATGGCCGATTTGGTGCTATGCAGTAGTCGGTAAACGACCTGAAATGGACAGAGCGATAATAACTGCCCTTCATACACACAGCTTCTGACCACAGCTGCGCCGTGCCCAAGGTAGAGCTCGCCCGTGTGTAGTCGAAAGGCGTCCTTGACAGCACTCTACGGGTATGCGATGTATATTAACAAAGATGCGCGCGTGCTACAGCTGTCACACGTCGCTGATTTCAAGGAGCCCTCCTATCTCATACACACACCAGCTTTGGAACATGACCGCGCACACTTCTCCCAAAAGTGCCACGACTTACCGCTAAGCTTAACAACTTTGTTCGGGGGGGTAGGAGCGTGTAACCGCGCTCGAGGCAGAGCTGGCGCGTCGGAGCGGTGAGATTGCGGATCTGCAAAAGCTTCAACTTCAAGCGCGAGGACAAAAGTTACGGGAGGAGGCTTCCAAGAAAAACCTGGCATGGATCACGCGGCAGGACGCGCGGCTGGTGCTGGCGGCCACTTACCGAAACTGCGTCACTCAGTACGGGGAGCTGCTGGGGATGCAGGGCGAAGTGCTTCGGCTGCGGTCTGAGCTGCGCTGGAGGGATCGTCTGCTCGAGGGGCTGCAGCCAAGTATCAGGCGTGGCGTGGCGAGGGCCACGAGTGACGTCGGCGTGGTCACTGAACCCTGGGCTGATTTCGAGGAAATGGAGTTGCTGGTCGCGGCAAACACTACGGGAAGCATCGAGCCGGTTGTGCAGTCTCAACACATTGACGACATACAGACAGAGGTGCGTTGTGCCGCATATTGATGATGTTTGTATATTGTTATTAAAACGCCGCCGCTGGTATTTGCCTCCTGATCATCATAGTACAGCAACTAATTCGTCTGATGGCACCAGACGCTCAGTCGATTATATACAGTGCATACCAGATACCCATTTTGAAGTAGTGGCATAGTTTTTTGTTGCCGACTGAATGGCTGTGGCACGGTCGCAGGCTGTCTCTGCCGTCCCTCCAGCGAGCGTCAGCGCGCTGATTTCGTCAGCCGCGTGCGAGAAAGTCGACCGGGCGGTCCCCGCAGCCGCGCTCCTTGCGCAGCTCAGCGCCAACCGGAAGACCATGGCGGGCTGCGGCGACAGCGACCTGACCCGCCTCTGCGAGTTGCTCTCCCGAGACGGCGAGAAGGACGAGTGCCGGTGCGCCGCTGTCTACCCCCGGCAACCGACTGAACCTGAAGAATGGATTTCCTTTTTTATTGGCACCCTACTCGTACTATTTTTCGCTGTCGTCTTCAAACCGCTAATTTCCACCGGACGCGCGTGCGTGCGTGCGTGCTTGTGCGCTGCTATGCGCGCCTTCGCGCGTGTGGGTATCGCGCTAACCCTAGTACAGGTATCTAGCTAGATAGTTAGCCCAGCTCTCTCTTCGGCAGCTGCTCCAGCTGCCCCTCTCGCTTCCGAAAGCGATGACGGATTAAATGTTCATGTTGTTCCTCATCAGTATTAATATATGTCATCCGGTTGTCCACTCCGAGTCTGTCCTCGCACGGAGCACATCCGTTCTGCATTAATATACCAGCCAGGCGCTGCGAACGGACAGTCTACTCCAGAAATGCACGGCCCTGCTACCGGGTGCAGTCTTACTTAGCACCCTCCTCATTGGTCAGACAAGTGATAAGCAATGAAATCATACAATTATGTTATTAGCAGCAATTAGCTCGAATGTTTCTGCTGCTCGTGATGTGCCGATGGAATATGTGTGTTTCCTTACAAGTTGTCATGTAGCAAGACAACTTGATACCTTGGTGCATTTTAGTTTGGGAATACAAACTCTACCGCTTTCTGTGACTCCTTAACCTTCGAATCACTGCTACGGCACCTTCCAAGTGTAGTGAAGCTGAAGGCCAAGCAATGCGCGCTGTGTCTCGCCCTCCTTACTGCAGACGGGCCGGTGCGCTGTGTCTGGGCGCCATCGTGCGCCTGGGACCTCAGCAAGCATCGGCGGTGGTGCGTGTGGGCGCCGTGCCCGCCCTTCTCTCTATCTTGACAGGCAGTAACGGCCCCACTGCTGAAGGGTGGACGGCAGCGGCCGCGGCTGCCACTGCGCTGGAGGCTCTCGCGCGGAGCGGGGACGACGGTGCGCTGACGGGGCTCGCGAGCTCGATTGGCCTGTTGCTGGAAATGGCAGCGGCGGGGGAGGATGATGGGGGGGCGGAGCAGAGGGCGGCCGCCTTGGGCTGCATTGCTGCGCTTGTGCAGAACACAGGTATGATCGCCCTCTGTCTGGCTTTCCTTGAAATGACCAAATACAAATGGAAGTAGCAATAACGAAAGACAATGAAAATATGTAGACATGACAATGTCAAGTGAAGACGGTTGGGGATATTTCAACTGGGACTACCGTGTTCAATCGTTTGGAGTAGACGACATTAAATATATGCCTGAATGAATTTGGATGTTTATTTGTTAATACCATTTTTTAATACATCATTCTCATTAACTCCGAGTGAATTCGGGTGCGACGAATAGACACATCCGGACTTTAAGTGAAGCTCCAGGTACCTGATATTCGGGGAAGGGTCCTACCTGACGCCGCCTCTGAGGAGGAGTGCGGGGATGCCGCCCACCCGCCCCAAAACCTCCTTCACCGCGCTGCTCTTCCCCAGCGCAGCCAGCGCCCAGGCAGAATCCTCCCGCGCGGCAGGCGATCCCGCAGAGCAGACGTGCACAAAGGCAAACACGACGCCGGCACGCAGCGCCGCAGCGCGGCTGTCGGAGGAGGCGGCAAGGCAGCGGAGGGCGGCCGTGGCCGCTTCACCCGCCCAACTCTCCGCCTCGACCCAAAGATAGCGCACGAGGGGGGGCAGAGCCACCGCCTGCACCAGCCCCGTCCGTCCGGCAGGCCAGCGGGCGAGGGCAGCTTCATAGCGCAAGGGATGAGGGGATTCAGATGATAGAATCACTGCAAATGCCTTTAGCTGCACCTTCGGACGTCACATTACATTACAATACAATACAATTTCCTGCGTTGCATTGGCTTTCGTCGGCAGGGAGTGGGTGTAAGAAAATCGCAAGTACCGGTACGGAGAACACCCTAATCAATCCTTAACAGAAAAATTCCATTTACAGTAGATGAAACTTAAAGCCTGCATGTGTTCATAATTGTAGGCCACCCGAAGACTTGCATCCGAAACTTTGCTGGAACGTGGGTGTTCAATATCATTCATTTCTTTCTTGGGGAGGGGAAACAATGAGCAGCAGAAGGAGGAGCTCAGAAATCATTTGCAACACCAGCGTCATACCTGCCAACCCAGCAGCCGCTTTTCGGGCGACTTCGACCCCCTCAGGTCCACTGCCGTCCGTGCGTTCCAACAGTGAGGACAATGCGCTACACGCGCCACGGCAGGCCACCACCTGCTTCGCCTTCTCTTCCGTGTCCGCAAGCACGGCGAGTGCGGCGGCTGCCGCGGAGGCTGACGATCTGTCCTGCGATGAATTACTGAGTGCAGTTGCCAGCTCCGGCACCGGCCGTCTGGATGCAACTGCCTGCACCGTCCCTGCGCATCACCACCACCATCACCAGGAATAAAACTCAGCCTCATCCTCTCGTCGACACACGCACACACACACACACACACACACACACACACACACACACACACACACACACACACACACACACACACACACACACACACACACACACACACAATTGGACGATATTGGAAGATTGCAACCACTAAAACAAGGAGTAGGGCACCCGAATTCACTCGGAGTTAATGAGAATGATGTATTAAAAAATGGTATTAACAAATAAACATCCAAATTCATTCAGGCATATATTTAATGTCGTCTACTCCAAACGATTGAACACGGTAGTCCCAGTTGAAATATCCCCAACCGTCTTCACTTGACATTGTCATGTCTACATATTTTCATTGTCTTTCGTTATTGCTACTTCCATTTGTATTTGGTCATTTCAAGGAAAGCCAGACAGAGGGCGATCATACCTGTGTTCTGCACAAGCGCAGCAATGCAGCCCAAGGCGGCCGCCCTCTGCTCCGCCCCCCCATCATCCTCCCCCGCCGCTGCCATTTCCAGCAACAGGCCAATCGAGCTCGCGAGCCCCGTCAGCGCACCGTCGTCCCCGCTCCGCGCGAGAGCCTCCAGCGCAGTGGCAGCCGCGGCCGCTGCCGTCCACCCTTCAGCAGTGGGGCCGTTACTGCCTGTCAAGATAGAGAGAAGGGCGGGCACGGCGCCCACACGCACCACCGCCGATGCTTGCTGAGGTCCCAGGCGCACGATGGCGCCCAGACACAGCGCACCGGCCCGTCTGCAGTAAGGAGGGCGAGACACAGCGCGCATTGCTTGGCCTTCAGCTTCACTACACTTGGAAGGTGCCGTAGCAGTGATTCGAAGGTTAAGGAGTCACAGAAAGCGGTAGAGTTTGTATTCCCAAACTAAAATGCACCAAGGTATCAAGTTGTCTTGCTACATGACAACTTGTAAGGAAACACACATATTCCATCGGCACATCACGAGCAGCAGAAACATTCGAGCTAATTGCTGCTAATAACATAATTGTATGATTTCATTGCTTATCACTTGTCTGACCAATGAGGAGGGTGCTAAGTAAGACTGCACCCGGTAGCAGGGCCGTGCATTTCTGGAGTAGACTGTCCGTTCGCAGCGCCTGGCTGGTATATTAATGCAGAACGGATGTGCTCCGTGCGAGGACAGACTCGGAGTGGACAACCGGATGACATATATTAATACTGATGAGGAACAACATGAACATTTAATCCGTCATCGCTTTCGGAAGCGAGAGGGGCAGCTGGAGCAGCTGCCGAAGAGAGAGCTGGGCTAACTATCTAGCTAGATACCTGTACTAGGGTTAGCGCGATACCCACACGCGCGAAGGCGCGCATAGCAGCGCACAAGCACGCACGCACGCACGCGCGTCCGGTGGAAATTAGCGGTTTGAAGACGACAGCGAAAAATAGTACGAGTAGGGTGCCAATAAAAAAGGAAATCCATTCTTCAGGTTCAGTCGGTTGCCGGGGGTAGACAGCGGCGCACCGGCACTCGTCCTTCTCGCCGTCTCGGGAGAGCAACTCGCAGAGGCGGGTCAGGTCGCTGTCGCCGCAGCCCGCCATGGTCTTCCGGTTGGCGCTGAGCTGCGCAAGGAGCGCGGCTGCGGGGACCGCCCGGTCGACTTTCTCGCACGCGGCTGACGAAATCAGCGCGCTGACGCTCGCTGGAGGGACGGCAGAGACAGCCTGCGACCGTGCCACAGCCATTCAGTCGGCAACAAAAAACTATGCCACTACTTCAAAATGGGTATCTGGTATGCACTGTATATAATCGACTGAGCGTCTGGTGCCATCAGACGAATTAGTTGCTGTACTATGATGATCAGGAGGCAAATACCAGCGGCGGCGTTTTAATAACAATATACAAACATCATCAATATGCGGCACAACGCACCTCTGTCTGTATGTCGTCAATGTGTTGAGACTGCACAACCGGCTCGATGCTTCCCGTAGTGTTTGCCGCGACCAGCAACTCCATTTCCTCGAAATCAGCCCAGGGTTCAGTGACCACGCCGACGTCACTCGTGGCCCTCGCCACGCCACGCCTGATACTTGGCTGCAGCCCCTCGAGCAGACGATCCCTCCAGCGCAGCTCAGACCGCAGCCGAAGCACTTCGCCCTGCATCCCCAGCAGCTCCCCGTACTGAGTGACGCAGTTTCGGTAAGTGGCCGCCAGCACCAGCCGCGCGTCCTGCCGCGTGATCCATGCCAGGTTTTTCTTGGAAGCCTCCTCCCGTAACTTTTGTCCTCGCGCTTGAAGTTGAAGCTTTTGCAGATCCGCAATCTCACCGCTCCGACGCGCCAGCTCTGCCTCGAGCGCGGTTACACGCTCCTACCCCCCCGAACAAAGTTGTTAAGCTTAGCGGTAAGTCGTGGCACTTTTGGGAGAAGTGTGCGCGGTCATGTTCCAAAGCTGGTGTGTGTATGAGATAGGAGGGCTCCTTGAAATCAGCGACGTGTGACAGCTGTAGCACGCGCGCATCTTTGTTAATATACATCGCATACCCGTAGAGTGCTGTCAAGGACGCCTTTCGACTACACACGGGCGAGCTCTACCTTGGGCACGGCGCAGCTGTGGTCAGAAGCTGTGTGTATGAAGGGCAGTTATTATCGCTCTGTCCATTTCAGGTCGTTTACCGACTACTGCATAGCACCAAATCGGCCATCGCGCTTGGTAATATGAATATATATTGACCGCTGCAAAACACGGTAGCGGCGCCCCTTCCTTTGCCTGACACCAAAGACTACATTACGAAATTTTCGCAGGCGGCGTGTCGGTCGGTCGCTAATCGAGTTTCCGAATCTGAAACGACACTCCTTCACACGCAAGCATTGGTTCTACGGCAGTTCAATGAGAGGCTGCCGTCTAACGAAACGACCCCAAGAGGTGCACTAACCTACCGAGTTCTCCACCTCGCGGAGCGATCGACAAGATTATCAATCCGGAAAGATGCGTTTCCGGAGGCAACCCAGCACGTCACTAGAAAGGTAATATGCGCCTCCATTTAAAATATAAGGCACACGTAGCGACTTTGTGCTCATCGCTTCAAGCCCAAAGATTGGCAACTAAAATATGCATCAGCTTAACGTTAAGCATAATAAAAGATAACACTCGCCTTTAAACGTCCCATTCACCAGCCTCAAGAAATCAAATCAATTTGAATTGGAATTAATTAAAGGAAATCACCTAACCAAAATCTTATATTTCATATAAATAATACAATTGAAAGCTAAAATCGATACTAATAAACCAACTGCGTGCAATCTATTGAGAATTTAATAGATGGTAATCAAATCAACAAATCTGAACCATATCAAATTGATTAAATCGAATTAAATGAAATCGATTTCGAAACAGACGTGACGATTGTAATCAACCCCACCTGCTCGTCGCCGGTGGGCTCCGCCTCCGACCGGCTGCTCCTCCGCCCCAGCTCCGCCTGCCACTGCACTTTGCAGCGCACGAGGCGCAGCTCCGCCGCCAGACTCGCCCGCTTGGCCATCTCGGCGTCGATGATGAGGCCGAGCTCCTGCTCCTGGTTCTCCAGGCACGCCGCGCGCTGCACCCACTCCACCACCTCCCGCTTGAACTGCGGCGGCCGCAGGAACGCGTCCTTCCGCTGCAGCAGGCTGCCCTCCAGCGTAAGCAGCCGCGAGCGCGCCGCCTCCGCGAGATGCGCCTTGGAGGAGAGCTCCGTCAGCTGGTGCTCCAACTGCGCCTGCTGCAGGAACTGATCGCCCAGCGCCTCTCGCAACCACGCCGCGTCGCTGCCCCCCTCCTGCAACCCCAAAACATTCCAGTCTCGAAAACAACGAACTGCGAGCCCCACTCCCTTTCACGACACTACATAATTTCCTTCACTCATATGAAATTCCATGCAGTGCAATGCGAGTCGAGTCAATATAACGCTAATCAAACAAAATTCATCCAGTTCCAAGAAGTGTAATTCATCAAGAACTATCTAATGACCAACAGAGCAAACACGACACAGCTTGTATATCAACGACGTCGTCGCGTTTGTGTGTTTGTTTGGCGCTTTTCCATACAATGTTGGCAGCCACTGTAAATCCCGACCTCCGTGCCACAAAGCTACATCCCCCTAATCATTTTGCAAGTTGAGAACAGGATAAGATTGCAGGTGTGTCTGTGTGCGGGAAAAGGAAACGACAGGGAAGGCGCACGTGGGTGGATGCCGAAGGCAACCCGAAATGCAGAAAGAGGGTGGCGCCCTCTCCCCGTGGAGGCGTGGCAAAGACATCCGGGTCTTCCCCTGTGCAACACAACCCCCGTCAGGCTCCTTAAAGTCATCTATCCCTCTGTCCGTCCGCTCTGGGTGTAGCTGCACACATTAAGTAATCAAACAGAGGCGATCAGCGGGCGCTCACCTTGAAGGGAGCCGTCAGTGGCACCACTGTTGGCGGGGTCGGGACTGGCGGAAGGGTCGACGTCGCCGTTTGGCAGCGCAGCAGGCGGCGTTTCCAGCGCCCGCGCGTCAGCTACCGAGAGCGACTGGTCACAGACGCTGACGTAAAGGGTGTCGTCGGCGGACGACGCCGAGGTGTCCATGCTCACCATGGACGTGTCCACCGGCGCGCTCACCATCGCGTCCTCTCCACTGGCGACCGTCACGCCGGGGCTGGCGCTCTGTGCCGCGAGCTCCAGGCGCGCAGTCACCTCCGCAACCTTTGCCTCCGCCATCGTCGCCCTGCGAGCAAACGAAAGCGGTGGCGTCCAGTGAACAACTTTTGTACGTGGCATAAGCCCTAATCCAAAACAATTGGCCAACGACAGCGTCCGAACGAAACAAATGCTCCGTAAACTGCAATTCATGGCGAAGGCTAAATAATTGTGTGCCGTCCTACATGTACACCGTGGATTAACACCCAAGCCAAT
>JAPMLY010001598.1:90000-96012 GCA_026401115.1 Tetraselmis chui
TTTGGTATTGGTGGCCCTTGCACGCAATGTGAGAGGGAATCGGGTGGATGGGTTTGCGTGAGCGATAGCTCTCGCAAATGGCAGAGAGTGGACACACAATCGCTGCTAGTGCGTCATATAGTGTGCGGACATTTTACTGTCCGTGCGCGCGTGGGCGCTTGAACCGGTAGGGGAGATGTACCGTCGGAGGTAACGCATGTTACTGCGTAATTCTAGCCTTGTAGAATAAACCTCTATATAACCAATATGACCATTTAAGCTGTGTTGGGACTCACTTATGCCATGTGTCGTTGAATTGCGTGTAACGTTGGGTGGGGCTCCGCCGGGGGTCATCCAACCAAATAATTGCCAAGCTCCCGGGCTCGGGAGTACCGTTGGGTCGATGTAGTCGAGGACTACGTCCGGTTCTCGCGCCCAACCGCCGAAGAACGTGATCTTTTGCATCGGGGTTCCGATACGGTACGCTGCACTAGCTGCACCCTTTCGTAAGGAGTGCGAAGTCCACGCGAAACCGTCCGGAGGTTGTTCGTGCACTGCACGAAGTACCCGTTGTAGCCATGCTCTCAGGGTGTCCGCCGTTCAGTTTGTCGTAGGTTCGTGTAGACTAATGGCCCACCGCATGTCCGGAATCTTCCTGGCGGAGAACTTGGTACGGGCAGCGTCGAAGTATCTTAGTAGTTTTGCTATGTCAAGGTGGGCATGGTCCGGTAGCTCACAAAGGAGTTTTCGCTCCGTGGAAGTACCGCGTTGACCTTTTCTCGTTCCGTGGTAGAGGAGGATTTCACCGATTGTTTTACACAATAGGTCTCCAGACTGACACTCAACTCATGCTCCCGCGCGACAAAAAAACATATGGACATGAGCACCGTCGCTAGACACGCTCTAAATAGTAGAATGAGGTCCGACTGGGCTTGAGTCCAAGTGTCTGTCTGTTGCGTGCGTAGGTCCTTGGCGAGGCGTAGCGATGAGACGAGAATCCGGGCACGCGGGTACAGGTGTGTGCGGATGGGGAGGAGGGGTATTTGGGACGCTACGAGACCCCGCCGGACTTTTGCTACTAAGTCGCCTTGTGCTACTCGTTCGGCGCCGTGGTCCTTGAAGAAACCGTTCATTGTTGAAAGGTACGGCTGAGTACTAGTTGCCTTGATGGTGCCACGTTCCCCGATCCATGCGATGTACCGGGCGATGGTAGCGGCAGTTGCGGCTAGCGGGGGTAGGCCTTGTTCCTCGCAAAACTGGAAGTATGGTTTTATCGCGCTATTGTACGTGTCGGACGTGCTTTTCGCTAAAGTTGCGGTAAGTTACTCGAGAGTTTTTACTCCAAGGTTGTATGTGTCTAGTAGGCGTTGCATGTAGGGGCGCGTCGAGGTGGCCCATGGGTTGTTGCAGCCGGCCACTTCGATCGTGTATCGTACTTTAGGTGCTCGGGTGGAGTAAGTCTGGAATGCTCGCCTGATTTTTCGTGTGTTGAACATGTTCAAGGTAGCACTTACTGCGCCCCGGAGATCCATACCCGCGAGACTCTGAAGGAGCCTCACTGCACCGAGGGCACTTTCAAACATGAGAGGCGCACTCCGCAGTCAAGCCAAGCACTCGGTGGGCTGCCATCGTATAGCAATCGGATGGCACCTTGAAACTGGACTCATGTGAAGCGAAAAAGAGAGCCAAAGCCCCGCGACCCGTACCCGAAATCACCCTCATATAGTCCGGAGGGGAAGGTCTGCAAAACGCCGAGAGGTCAAGGTAGGCCCGGGCACGAAGAATACGCGAAATGCCCCGTTGAATGTGGCCCCCAGAATCTCCCAAGTGAGTGAGAGCATCGGGAGTCGGAAGTTGTGGGCTAGTCACTTGGGTAGCGGGTGCCACCGCATTGTTGACCGTAGATACCACCAACTCGACATCGGGCCCGGCAAAATGGGAAAGGTTTTGGTTCAGTATATTAGTCAACACCACGAGATCCGATTCCGAAAACCCGCCCATAGAGGAGATAGAATCATACGAATTACGCAATTAGACCGCCCACGGTAAAGTAGAAGTGGCAACATTTAGTAGTTTATGTCGGATGAGACCGTACAAAGGACCTAGCAACTCGGACTCGTAAAGAGTAACTAGGTTGGCGAGGGTCGCATTGAATGAAGCATAGTGAGCAAGTTCGGCGTCGAGCTCGAGGGACGGTACATTAAGCCCCCCATACTCCGCAAGGAGGGAGAGCTTTCGTTTAGCACAATTTAGTTTATCGAGTGTTTGTGTGTCCAGAGAAACGCCCAAGATTCGGTAAAGTGTTGCACGAACGGCCCTATCTGCAGTGGCAAAGTACGGTCGGCAGATATTTGGGGGGAGGGTGCGGAGCAAGAGCCCATAGCGGCGTACCGCACACGTGATCATCAAGCGGAAAGCGGCGTGTGTCCCTCCGAAGTCCGACATAGCAAAGCAAACCATATTGTCCAACATGAGTTGATGAGCCTCAACGGTGTCTTGTAGCCAAGAATGAACATAGTTCTCATTATGAGACGTTGGAGGGCCGTCTGCCATCGAGAAGTCCATCGCCAAAGGGGCTCCAAGGATACTTGTACCCGTAACAACGGGGACCATCGCCCGTATGACCTCGACAATATCTGGAGCCGTATCTGGGGGTACCATGAACGAAGATTTGATTGGTTGAACATTAAAGCAGACTTTCTTTACTTCCTCCGTAGCCACCGTAATCACAGTCGGGACGAAAGGCGTTTAGATCAAATACTTTCCATCGCACGGCGTTCTTGAAATGCCGAAAACGCGCTTTTTTTGTACACGCGAAAACGACGTCACGTGCAAACTGCCATCCTCGTGATACTGACCGCCTACACGCGCCCAAGTACGTTGTCTCAACCCTCCCAAGGCCCTAGGTGCTCATTTGCTTGACCATGAGCTTTACTTACGGTCCTTACGCATCTCAAGCTGACCGGTCGTCGTGCCATCCGAGTTTGAAATGTGTATGTTGTTGCAGGTCAAGATTGCGCATCATACCTCACGCCGTCACAGTTTCAAAATCAGTGCGCGCAATGCCCGATCAGGACGACGGGCTTCACCCCGCCGTTAAAGGCGGCGGAAGACGCACAGGTGGAGGGATGTTTCAGAGTCGGCGGGGGACGAAAGCTCAAGAGCAACGGGCGAAAGCAGCGGAGACAGCCGTGCGAGAAGAATCGTCGCAAGATGTTGCGGCAAGTACGCAGCGATCGGCCGCGGAGCTCACGACTCTCCGAGCTGAGGTGGAACGCCTCAGTCAGGAGAACAAAAAGCTGGTGAAGCAAACTGAATCTTTGCATAAGCAACTCGAGTCGGAGAGGCAACGGTCCCGTAGTAAGGAGGAGCGCGTCAAGGAGTTAAGCGCGGCGACAGTCGAGTCGGACATTGCGCATGCCGAGCAGCTAGCAAAGGTGTGCAGCCACCGGAAGTCGTTGACTCGCACTGTCAGCAGACTCAAGGCTCAAAGCTCGAAGGGCAGCCTAAGCGCGAATATGTGCAAGGAGAAAGCCAAGGTTGTAAAGGCGCGTATGGCGCGCCGTGCATACGGAGGCCTCCGTCCGCTGTCGAAACGTATCAAGGCACCACCGGTCCGGAACGGAGCCGGCTACCGTGGTTTTAAACGCCGCGAAGTAGCGAAACTAAAGCAATATCTAGACAACCATTACGAGGACGGTCTAGCGGGTGATACGGTCGTGCAACTTCTGAACTGCTTCTTTAATGAGTGTCCGGAAATACTCGACTTGGTGTGCCAGCAGCGTGGGTTATATAGCGCCGTTGAAGAGCATGTGGTGGAGGCACTGCGTGAGCATTGGACTGTGGCGCGGGCTTCTTTTATTCGGGTGACGTGCAAAATCACTTGGCGTCGCTATCAGGACATGATACACGCATTAGGGAAGAAGTGGAATGAAGAGACATGTGAGCACGACGTAGTCGTGCTGCCGTACGGAACACGAGTTCCGTTGCTGCCGAGCAAAAATGATGTGTGGCAATGGGAGCCCCGAGTCGTTGAGCTTTCGGGGTTGCAGCTGTCGGACGTCTGGAAAAGGGCCACTGTCGACGTGATGCAAGCACTCCGTAGCAGGCTAGTGCACTTCCTTGCTGAGCAACTGCCGACAAGCAAGGTTATCGTCATTCAGTTTTGCGGTGAGTTGCGAGGCTAAGTGATTTGTTTGGCGTGTGACTTTTTGTACACAACACGGGGTACACATTGTTTTACTGAAAATTTCGTGATGTTGTTTCGAAAACTAGTTGATGGCATTGTGGCCTTCAATATGGGTAACCAAGGAGCCGTGCTTTGCATCCAAAAGCCATTGCTTACAAGGGTTGATACAAACGGCTTCGTGCTTGAAGGTTGGGGCTACAACAGCATTCATAACGCTGTAAAGATCATGTTGTATGAGGGACATGATAAGTACGACCAGTTTGTCACTCAGCTTGAGGCTATCAAGCAAGAGCTGAAAGAAATATGTGATGGACCGGGAATGGAGCTGCATGGCGCGATCTAGATCGTCAAGCTTGTCATTGGTGGTGATATGGCGTTTCAAGGTGGGTCCTTTGGGCATGTTGGGGCATCATATACTTTATTTTGTTTTATTTGCGACATGGCCCGTCACAACAAGCACCTCACCCCAGCCGACTACCAGCGCAAGGGCATGAAATCACCCATGGAGAAGACAACTATTTTTGCAGCTATGCTAGCGCGCGCTTTCGGAGAGGAGTAGCAGAGCCGTACATGTGCCATGGGTATGGCCTTCTCGTACAATGCCATGGGGACCTGCCTCCCCCCGACAATCATCTAGGACGACAAGACTACCAGTTTAGCCACTTCGGACAGCGGCACTTGTGCCCCCCCGCTATGATGATGGTAGACCCGATGGACATGATTAGGGACACTCTGCACGCCGGCATTCAGATTTGCCCGCACGTGCTGTGGCATACCGTTTACAAAAGGTGTAATACCGCAGCCACAGCTCAAGCGGCGGTGAGGGTATTGGAACTCATCGGATTGCCCGGGCGAGAGATCAAGGTGCAGAGTGGCAAAGGCAAGAACCCCAGCAAAGCTGACCTTCCCTCTCTTAATAGACCTGAGGTCAGAAAAGTTGTGGAGGGGCGTGGTGCGTTGCTGGACGCCGTGTTGTCACCCTCTGACCCTTGCGCTGCAAATGCCTACAAGGTATGGGAAGCTTGTGATTGCATGAGCGCCGCATGGAGTACAGACCCGGGGGAGGATGCAGCGGATAGACATGCAGCAGCACAAGCGCTACGCGCAGCCGCGGCGGGAATCTTTTCTGCATTTTTGGATGTTGCTGCAGCAGCGGATGTGACTCCGTACATGCACTTCGTGGCATGGCACTTTCCGACATGGATGGAGGCGCATGGCTGTATTAATCGCTACACCGCGCAATGCATGGAGCACGCAAACAGAGAGGTGAAACAAGGCTACCGTCACGAAAGCATCCATCAGAGACAGCGCATCACATGCACCGGCAAGCTCACGCTGAGCCGGACTGGCCAAATTCTTAAGCGCATCACCCTGATGGCACATCACCGAGACATGCACGGACCATCCCATCGTGTCCAGCCACACATGCCCAAGCGGAAAGCATATGCAGTCAAGTTGGAACTAGAGCAACAAGCAGTAAAGCGCAAAAAATGAAAAGAACATATAATTACATAGTTAATGATAATTGTAGTTCAATGCTTATCTTTGTATGCTTTATATGCCAGCCGTGGTCGCTGCCAGGTGCTCACACATTCATCACTTGGCCGTGCAGCCTCCCTCTCAGCAATTAGGCGTTGCTTCGCCTTGCAACGTATATATTATGGCATCAAGTGCGAACCTCACCTCACATCCTCGGTGTCGGCAGTGAACCCTGATGTATAGATGATGGCTCGTCCACTGCCACTGAGAATATCGGAGATGTTGATACTGCCCTTTGTGTCCTCATGCCCCAACTCAAGCCGCCCCGCATGCTTCTCTCGCCCCACATGCACAACTCCGTCCTC